>CM020188.1:15529359-15628818 GCA_009805545.1 Oryza longistaminata | reverse complement strand
CGGAGCTGGCTGCAGGAGGCGAAGGCGGCGCTGGAGAGGGCGCTCAGGGAGGAGAATCAGCGGAAGCGCAGCTGCGGAACGCGACGAATGACGATCGCCGGCGAAGCCGCCATTGACGGGGCCTGAAGGAGGGCGACGGAGGCCATTGCCGAGGCTGCCTGCACAACTTGGGAAGGTGCTCAACATGAATGACAAGTAAAAAATCATTCGAGGTTTTTTTGCAGCAAAAAGCATGCATTAGAATTCAAGATTTCAAAGTGATGGTGGTGTATGCGGGGGACCTATGACTTGTTATGTTACAATTCATGTGCTTCCTATTTGTCTACCGCCTCCGTTTCAAAAACATATAAAGACTTTCAAAATTATATATGAACGATGCAATGCCTGAAAGTCTATAATGATGAAACGAAGAAAATAGCTTGTTAAGAATGTTATGGACTGTAGAACACTCAATATGGATGCCATATATATACTGTTAGGCAGGTATTAGTTTGCATTAACAATTTCATATCTCAATATTTTATGAATTTTATGATGTTTAGTACTCTTTTTCCTCAATTTAGAACACATTGCCGATTCTTTAGACATCTCAAAAGAAGGAAATCATTTTCATTAGGAAAAAGTACTGAATTACACCCCGTAACTATTGAGGTTCGACCGAATTACACCCCCGAATCAAAAACGACATTCTACATACCCCAAACTATTAAACCGGACGAATTACCCCCTCGACCTAACCACGTGGTTTTGGGTCCTACGTGGAGTGCCAGTCAGCATTATTTTTTTTTAAATGGTGGGACCACAATGTCATACCAACTCTCTCTTCCCCATCTCGTCTTCTCTCTTTCGTTCGGTCAGCAGCGGGCAGCGCCGCGCATGGCCCGGCACGCCATGCGTGAAGGCGAGCGGCCTGACGGGAACGTCGGCGAGGGGAGGCGAGCGCCGGCCGCAGCTCTTAGACGATAGCGTGAGGCCGCGGCGGCGGTGTCCAAAGCGGAGCACGACGGCGCAAGCTCTCTGCCCGCTGGGCGGGACGGCGGTTTCGACGCTGAGCAAGGGGACGACGACGATGCTTCCTCCAGAGATCTTTTTGTTTAACCGCGGCGACGACGATGGTGGGGAGCATCGGAATGCCCTGGTCCGCACGGAAGTCGGAGCTCGCCCAGGCGGCGGTCGGCTGAAGGCAGACGCTCCGCGTGGCCGGGCGGAGACGGAGCTGATGCGGGCGGCGACGCGAGGCGGAGGCGAGCTTTCGCGCGAAGGCCTCCTCCGGACCCCCTGGGGCGTGTGCGTCGTTTCCCTCATCCGTCCTATCCACCAATGGCCGCCGTGCCTCGCCTCTCCCCCAATCCCTCCACCTCCCTGCGCGACGCCGTGTCCACCGCAACCGCCAGCCCGCATCCGAAGCTCTCTCCGCCACGCCCTCCGAGCCGCCCGGCCGCCGCCTAAGAGCGCGCCCTCCCATCCCGCGCCTCGCCGCCACCGATTCCCCGCCGCCGGGCCGCCTGCTCTGCCTCGCCTCCGCCACTTTCGCCCGGAGCTGCCGCTGCCTGGCCGCCGCTCTGCCCCCGCCGCTCGCGAGGAGCTCCGCCTCGCGCCCAGCCGCCCGGAGCTCCGCTCCTCCCGCCCGGTTGCCCTCCGCCTTCGTCTCCAATCCGCCGGCTAGTAGATGGTGAAGGAGGAGTGAGAAGCGATGAGAGATGGAAGACATTTTAGAGAGAGATAGAGAGGGTGGGATCCTGACAGGGGTCCTACTAGTTTTTAAGAGAGGCAGAATGAGGTGGGCTGAACATGTGGGGGCCCAGTGCCACGTGGTGCGCACGGTAGGTGAAAACCGCCCGGATGAGCCAGGGGGTTATTGTCCGTTTTGAATAGTTGTGGGTGTAGAATGTTTCCGGATTTTAAGTTCGGGGTGTAATTCGGTCGACCTCGAATAGTTTCAGGGGTGTAATTCATTACTTTTCCTTTTCATTATCCTAAAAAGACCTGAATGTTTTTTTTTTTAGCAATAGGAGACTTATCGTCGGCGATGATACGGGAATAATTTCTTCTTCTTTCTTATATCCAGCTTATATCCATCTAAACAATTTAATGGATAACCAAATTCATACTAGTAGCAAAGTGGAATAGGATATACCCCCTTAATTCCCATCTTCCCAAACATTAAATTTCTGCCCGTTTGAAGCCACACCATGTTGACATCTATTTAAAATGCCTTCTCCTTTGCTTTGTCAATCGCCATTGCCAATCGTCAATAGACAAATCAGCCAATAGTCGAACATAATCACACAGCCAGGACAGCTAACCCATAGCCATGGCCATGAACGAACCCGCAACCCTCCTCCTCTGCCGCCGTCGCCGCGCCGCCGTCCTGCGCCGCGCCGCCTTGCCGCGGAGCGCTGGGAGCCCGAATCAAGAACATCGTGACGACCCGCACATCCAGCGAGCCCGGCAGGTGGGCGATCGCGGAGGAACAACCGCGGTTCGCCGAGCGGACGAGCCTCAGCGTTTCCACAGGGCACCGGCGCGAGCAGCAGGTGGTGTCCGCATGAACAACCGACCTCGAAATCGAGCGGGCGAGCGGCGGCCGGCGACCGTCACCGGGCAGCCTACGGCGCGGTGGTGTTCGAGCAGGAGTGGAGCAACCGAAGTCGCAAAGCTCATCTCCTTGCACAAGAACAACAACTTTCTTGAGCTCCCCGGTAGGGCGATCGATAGCTTCTCCTCGTAATCGGCAAGAGTTATGTGTTGATTAGCTTTCGAGTTGTTTTGAGGTGACCATTGCCTGGATATATATTTTCCTCCATCCATTTACTTTTCATCATCGGTAAAGAGCCAGATACTTCTGAAATCGGTCAATCCTTTTCTTTTGAATGAATAGGAAAGAAAAGCCGTTCAACCAACCGCCATTAATATCCTCACAGGGCCCACATGTCAGTGAGCAGTACTGTATGTAAGAGTACTACAGAGATCTGGATTTCGACCACCCCGCCTTGTTCTAATACCAAAACCGACAGCCGCATGTTTGACACTATGTATATTTTGTCAAACAGACATGGCTTTCTCTTGGGGACCATTAGAAATGTTCTTTGGATAAGGGCCACATAGTACAAGGCATTAAGAGTCCCATTTCCTCTCCTCTTGTACTAAATATATTACCCTCTAAATCAGCAACAATTCAATCCTCAAATTCACTAGTTGACACTTTTAACTGTCCCCACGCCGGCAATGCATGCATGGGAATCACATGAATGGGGGATATATATAATTTTTATAGGGAATTGCATATGTGAAGTTGAAATTTTAAAACATAGGACAATATACAACGAGGCGCTGCCCGCGCCCGCCGCGCGGCCGCGCGCATCTGCCCCCTGCCAGCCGCCTATGGTCCGTGGAGAGGGGAGGAGAGAGGAAGAGAGATGGTGAGGGGAGGGGAAGAAGAGGCTGACATGTGGGACCCACGTGGGTCCCACGCTGAGTGGGCTGCCACATCGGACAAAACCGGAGTCAAAACCACCTAGGGATTTAGTTTACACTGGTTTTGTAAGTTGGGGGGCGTGTTGTATCCATTTTTGCGGTTGGGGGACGATTTTGTAACTCGGTGACAAGTTGAGGGACCTCCGGTGTACTTTT
The DNA here is from genome assembly GCA_009805545.1 of Oryza longistaminata. Lineage (NCBI taxonomy): Eukaryota > Viridiplantae > Streptophyta > Magnoliopsida > Poales > Poaceae > Oryza > Oryza longistaminata. Next base: position 15,625,185 of record CM020188.1, on the reverse strand, counting down.
TCCTATTTGGGCCCATCCACAGGAAGATTCGATGGGCCTAAATATAATTGCTGTCATCTAGAGTGCAAGCCTAGGGCCATTGGAAAAAGTACACCCAAGGTCCCTTAACTTATCATCGAGTTACGAAATCGTCCTCTGAATTGAGGACTAATGTCGAAAGCAAGATGTTGTATGCTGCATAAATATTCCATTTTTGCTGCTGTAATGTAGCTCCCATGATAAATAACAGAGAAATTGACTTACCGGCTAAGTGGAAATTATACAACCGAAGGTTACTGTGGATCTGTTAACATGTACACTGAATGTATAAATTTCTTAATATGGTATTTCATTTCTTCATTCTGCAACCAACCTGTCAGATATTTTTGGATATATGTGTTATGTGCCTGGTAACTCTAGTTAATCTGATCTCTGTTTCTTTTGATTGATGGCGGTTAGAGAAAAACAGGGGGTTTGGTAATATGGAGGTCTGGAACTTCTGTTTCTCTGTACAGGGGAGTAGCCTATGACATACCTGAGCCCACTAAAGGAACAAGTAAGAATACACAAACTCTTGGTATGAAGTCCTCCATCAAAGAGCCACCTGGTCATTCGTTGCTGCCTAATGAGAAAGTAAACGAGATGCAAGACAACAATGGAGCATTGGTATCTAATGCTGAGAAAGATACACTAGTTGAACCAGTTCCAGAAATCAAATATGAAGATGAAATTGACAAGCTATTGGATGAGCTTGGACCAAGATACGATGACTGGCCAAGACCTGATCCATCACCAGTAGATGCAGACTTGCTTCCTGCAACTGTACCAGGATATAAGCCCCCTTTCAGAGTTCTACCATATGGAGTACGGCCATCTCTCAGCAGAAGGGACACTACAAATTTACGGCGTCTTGCCCGTGGGCTGCCACCTCACTTTGCTCTTGGTACCTTTTCTATCATTTTTAGCTAATTATTATTATTTCAATCAATTCTTACTATGTTGTAGACTTGTAGTGACCCTTTTCTTTTCTGATGAATATTAGGGCGAAGCAGACAACTCCAAGGCTTAGCAGCTGCTATGGTGAAGTTGTGGGAGAAAAGTTCTATTGCAAAAATTGCTCTGAAAAGAGGAGTGCAGCTTACCACAAGTGAGAGGATGGCTGAAGATATAAAGGTATATATACACTCTTTAACTTTACTATCCCCTTGGCATATTTAGTGCTTTAGAGCTTAGAAATGTTCATCGATTTGGCAACAGCACAGTACAAGTTTATGCATGCAACATAAATGTTTCGAGTCCTTTCTTTCACATATATTGAGATAAAAGATACAACATCAATTATATTCCTCCTTTTTTTAGAACCCTATACTTTTATGCACCTCGTTTTTTGCCTTTCATTTCCCTCGAAAAAGTCTGCATTTCATTTGTCTAGCTAATTTAATATGTTGTGTCCGTTTGAGTTTGAGAGAATATAGCCTATGGAATCTAGGACCTTGATGTATTTATTGGAAGTCAATTATATGTTATATCATTCTCTTTGATCTGGAAAGAGACCATGCGTTGATACATGCCTGGATGTTTGGTTTCTGAATGGTTATTTGTAGCTCCAGTTCATTTGTTTAGGTGGGGCAGAAGATAGCTACTGACTGATGATTCCAAGGAGCTGAGAAATATTTTTTTATTTTCGTTGGAGTTGGTAATGGGTGCAAAGAACTTTGTGAGGCATAGGTGAATATTTATGGTGATATAACTCCATGATGATTGGGGGGAAGGCATTAGCAAGAGTTATAGTTTTGGGTAATTGTGTTGCACCTCTGCTTGGATTATGACATCTTGGTAATTTGTTCATACAAGTATATAAAATAACTCATGCATCTTTAGTTGAATGAGCACTACATATGCTATACTACACCTGACACCTTTTTAATGTCTGGCTGAACATAGGCTTCTGCAGCAATGTTGAGGTTCCTCTATTTTGTTTGGGGTTAGATTATATTATTTAGGATTTATGAAGTCCTGTCCTGCCTGATATACTCTATCAGCTTCTCAAGTTGTTAACTACTTAACTGTTAGTAGTAATTTACTGCTGCCTCTTGGAAGGGCCAAAAGGGTAAATTGGAATTATGTCAACATGTCAATTAACCTGATTTATAGTCCTATTTTTACTTATAGTCCTATTTTTTACTTTGACATGTATACAGCTATACACATATACCAGTCATATCTAGTACATTTGAATCCTCATATTCAGAGACAGTTTGTCTAATACAATTTCACAGCCTTTATTCGATATAGGAGATCATTGAACTTCTTAAAATATTTTCACCATTCAATTTTGTATGTTGTTAAGGAATGAATTGATTATTCATGATGCTCTTTTTGTACACCAGAAATTGACAGGTGGTGTAATGCTTTCGAGGAACAATGACTTTATGGTCTTCTACAGAGGAAAGGATTTCTTGTCCCCAGAACTCGCGGAGAAACTGCTAGAGAGGGAAAGATGGGCAAAGTCCTTACAAGATGAGGAGCAAGCACGATTAAATGCAGCGTCTTCCTTTTCTTCCAGAACTGAGGCACCTGTAGAGCCTACTGTGGCTGGTACCCTTGGAGAAACTCTTGAGGCTAACTCTAAATATGGAAATAAACTGGATGAGAATTATGAGAACAAGATGACTAGAACTGTAGAAGCTGCAAGACATGCTGACCTTGTAAGGAAGCTAGAGTGGAAGCTCCAACTTGTAAGTGAGAGTTTGAGTAGTAAGGCTATTTTGTTAAATTTATCAGTCCGCTTTGTAGGATTTCATCTTCTGAACAGTCCAGTTTTTATAGCAAGATTGCATTTTAGATCAGTTTAGATATCTCAAGATAAATATAGCAACTTATATGGTGTACAGACTAGCCTTGCATCAGAAAACAAAACCAACACACTACAATTACGATTTTCTAATATGTGATAAAATTTTATTTGTTGAAAGTTAGGGAAATCGACATAGCTCTCACTTGTATTCTTTCTGTAGAGTACAAATCCACATATTTACTTGCAATCTATTTAGTATGTACACATAAAATTATGCTTGTATAGTTAAAATGCTTGCATCACATTGTTTTTTTGCAGGCACAGAAGAAGATAGAAAAAGCTGAAAGGGTCCTTGGAAAAGTTGAGACAGCCCTGAAGCCAACTGAAGGTATCCAACCGCCTGAAACAATAACAGATGAAGAGAGATTCATGTTTCGGAAACTTGGTCTAAGGATGAAGGCATTCCTGCTCCTTGGTAATATTTAATAAAAAGTTTCGGGCCATTTTGTTTTCTTTTGATTTTGTACTACTGAGAAGCCTTTTGGATCCCAGTATATTATTTTTTTTATTTGCAATTCCTTCCATGTATTGTTTCCTAAGTAGTGTTCATTTTGTTATGATCTGATCTACATGACATGTAGTCTTCACAGTGTTCCTTATTTTTGCATTTAAAGTTACGTACTAAGTTTTTATTGTACCGCTTTCAGGCAGGAGAGGAGTTTTTGATGGCACGATTGAAAATATGCACTTGCACTGGAAGTACAGGGAACTAGTGAAAATACTTGTGAAAGCAAAGTCTTTTGGAGATGTCAAGAAGATTGCATTGTCTCTTGAAGCTGAGAGTGGGGGTATTTTAGTTTCTGTGGACAAAGTCTCCAAAGGTTATGCCATCGTTGTGTTCCGTGGGAAGGACTATGCACGCCCTTCTAAGCTGAGACCCAGGAATCTTTTGTCAAAGCGGAAGGCTTTAGCTCGATCCATCGAAATTCAGAGACGCGAGGTACTGTTTTGTCTCTTGGATGGCTAAGATTGTTTACTTGGTATTCAACACGTATCATAAAGTTAGGTACTCCAAAGGAAGGGAAACTGATTCTGTTATAGCATCATATGTAGTATTCTGCTAGAGTAACCCTCACTGTCTGAAAATCAAAATTGTCTAACAGTTTCTGAACAATAACCCATTTATTACAGCCACTAACATCATTCTGCTGTTCTCTGCAACAGGCCCTCAGTCATCATATCGCAACCTTGAACAGAAGAGTAAAGAAGCTCAAAGCAGAACTGGTAAGTTTGTTCCCCAATTTAGCCTACACAAAATATGTGCGCGCTAGATGTGTCCCATGCTAAATTTCTGTTCTTTTTAGCTCCAAATGGAAGGGGTGAAAGAGGAAGGAGATGTGGAGTTGTATGCCAAACTTGATTCTGCTTATTCCAGTGACGAGGAAGATGTGGAGGTGAGTTGCGTTGGATCCACAACATTCTCTGTTCAACTCACCCTTTGCTGATGTCTTCCTGAAAATGTTGCAACTTCACTTGGTTCTGCTATTGTAGGATGAGGATGATGAGGCCTACCTCAGGAGTTTCGACAATTCGGTAGCTGTCCAGAACGGCGATGATCGAACCTCCCTTAATGGCAGCGATGCCAATTCTGACGACGAGGGTGACTACTCTGACGAGGACGATGACGAAGACGACGACAATGATGAAGAGGATGGTTTTGATTATGAAAACGATGATGAGGATGATGTGCCTCCGACTACTTCTGATGGTGATCTATACAACCACACGGATTTTGGTAGTTCAGACAGTGAAAACTATGTTTCACTGTCAGGGAGGGGTGACCCAGATGTAAAAAGTAAAGGGAGTGCCCTTGACAGCAGAAACTCGTACAGTGAGCAATCAACTGAACTGACAAACACATGTAGTTAGATGCACTGCACAGCACGTAAATAGGACTACTACCCAATTTATTTGGTCGGTGCCATCGTTGGCTGCTGCTTTCGTTACATCTTTTGGAGCTGCATTCACTGGCGTCTTTACTGCAAGCTGGAGCCTGATTGGCTTTGATCGTTGGAGCTGATTTCACTGGCTTTTTTGACCGAAAGTCCAGATCTACACGCATATAGACCAACATGAATCTTGTGCGTGAGATCTTATTATGGACTATATTTTGGTCCAATTTCATTGCTTAGAAATATGTTTTACACTTTTACAGATCATCAGGAGCACCAGCAGAGTAAAAGGAGCAACTTCCTGAAGCCCTGATGATCCTTGTAATTAGTACTCCCTCCGTCCCTAGAAGGAAAAGATTTTTTATTGGCTCCAATTGTCTAGTCTAACCAATTAACATTTCTTCACCATGTTGACAATTATAAGGCAAAATTAAGTTTATCCACTGTAGAGGAGGCAAATATTCATATTATGCATCCGTTGTGTACATGGTAATTTTAGACCTATATTGATGTCTTCCCACTTCTCTTAATTTGCTCCAATAAAATAGTTTCTCTCTGTTATTTTTAATTTGATATTGTAAGTAAGATTGGAGGTGTAGACTAGACCGAAGAATATCTAACCTCCACTACCTATCCAATCACAATCCTTCACCATTTTCTACCTACTTTTTCTTAATAACCGTGTTTAACTCTAAAACTTTTTATATTCTGGGACGGAGGGAGTAATTGTTTAAAATGTATAGAGAACTCCTGTGTTCCAAATTAAAAGAGTCAAATAGTTCCCTCCAATACATGTTAGTATAATACACTCTCAGTTTGATCAATTTTATAGACACCATAAAAGTATGTTTAATAATGGATTCAATGAAACTAATTTGGTATCGTAAATGTTGTTACTTTTTCGACAAATTTCGTCAAACCTAAAAAAAATACTTTGTCTTTGAGCTGGACGGGAGGAGTAGATTTTCTTTCAACCACTGTAATTCCACCGTCTCTGGGATGAAACTCCGGCTGACGTGGCAAGCAACGATTGGCTGATCCACGCCGGATCCGGCCCGGCCCGGCCCACGAACATACTACTGCTGAAGCTGCAAATGGAACAGGGCTCCGCCTGACGCGGCGGCGAACCTCCGTGTGCTGCAGTCGTGCTGGCGCTGCTCCGGGCCCACTTGTCATCGGGAGGGAGAGTACCAGTACAGTAGACCAGAGCGCTCGATCCGATGCTGTTGATCGCGTAGGATAGGATACACCCCCCACACTACCCGGTGGCTGTGGCTTGGGCTCCGCTTCCCAAGGCAAATGCTCCCGGATGAAACGAAATTTGTCAACCCAGCCGCGACACACGCCGCGCGTAGTGGAATTACTACTAGCCATGGGTTTTTCTTTCTTTTTTTTTCTCTCTCTCTCTTTCAGTAGTACTGCTCCTACACTAGGGCTCAGTTCAGTTGATAGTGTTGAGAGTGATTTGCGCATGATTAATTATATATTAGCTAATTTAGAAAGCGTGAAAGTGAAAAAACGAGAAATGAGAGTTGGGAGCCTTAGGAGAAAGAACTAAGTCTAAGCATAGGTGCAAATCATAAATAAATGGTGCGAGGGATGGAATTTTACGAATAATTACTTTTGAAAAGTAATATGACCGTTCTAAACACACACAAAATAGTTGGTACTTCCCATGCATGCTATCTCATGAGGTGGGCTTTTATGAATTTTCAAAGAATTAATCTTTGAATGGGTTAAGGCCCATCTATTAATTCAACAGTTAGCACGTCAAAACAAATGCAAGGATCCATTCGCAGCCCCTGGCTAGCCGCTAGCTACTCCCAATTACTAGTACTAATCAAAATCAATTTGCATGTACTATTAAAAAACAAACAAACAAACACTTACCTTTTGTACTCTAATCCATATGCATGTGACTCTCAGAAACAATATCCACGAAACCGAGCAAATTATTAATCAAGCAAACAAACAAACAAACACATACCTTTCGTACTTTAGCGCAAACATAATCTAAGCTAGTGTCCATATCATTAAAAAGTACACTTAGCCATTCTCACAAAGTACTCGTACTTGACACCGGCCAATGGAAGGGACAAGCAAAATAAAATTAAAAAAAAAGAGAAAAGAAATCCTCCTGAATTCCTGTGAAGTGGCCTTCACGTGACCAACCTAATGAGTGGCGATGCGTTCGGCTTCTTGGTGAGATTGAACTGCACGTGACATGTTTCAGGCTTGAGAGTGCTAGGTTGAGTGCAGCTGTAACCACACTGCACTACACTACACGTGTCCGGATGCATTGCAAGAAGATCCAACAGAAAGAAGAAAATAAGAGGAAGAAAGAGAATCAAGGTTCAAGGAGGATTTCCAGCAAAAATGAACGAAAAAGAAGTACTACCTCTAAAATATATGACACCGTTGACTTTTTATCCAATGTTTGACTATTCATCTTATTAAAAAAAATTATGTAATTATCATTTATTTTATTGTGATTTGATTCATCATCAAATATTCTTTAAGCATGACATAAATATTTTCATATTTTCACAAAAATTTTGAATAAAACAAATGATCAAACGTTGGTTAAAAAGTCAACGGCGTCATACATTAAAATATGGAGGGAGTAATAAACTAATTAGAGACAGACAATACATATTTATTTGGTAATTCTCTACGAGCGATTGTGCTCTTTTACACAAATCTGGGGTTTTGTCTGACTACTAGATATTACTCCCTCCGTTTCAAAATGTTTGACACTGTTGACTTTTTAGCACATGTTTGACCGTTCGTCTTATTTAAAAAATGTCAAACATTTTGAAATGGAGGGAGTAGAAAATTAAGCTAATGCAGCAATAGTTTGAAGTATAATGGTCTGTTTGATACAGATTAAGCTTAGAGCTCAGCTAAATAATTTCATCTCCACCTAAAATGGAAACGTAGCTAGGTGAAGCTGAGTTTAGCCTGCTCCATAACTACTCTCTAGACCTAACTCCTAGAGCTAATTTTAAGAGTTGGAGTTCTATCAAACAGATCCTAAATTAAAGAACAAAATTTAGCATCTCCATTCAATTGATAGCTCAAATTTTAACCATTCTATTTAAGAGCAAAATTCCTAAAACTATAAAACCCACACCAGCAACACCACCACCCCCAATGGAAACCCTATTGTACCACCGACATCACAAAACAGGACAGCCATGATTGCTCCAACATGGAAACCCCATCTCTTTGCACACAAAAAAAAACCATCATTATTCCATTAATAAGGAAAAAAAGCCCAAAAATAAAGGATGGAAAAAAAGCGGAAAAAAAAAAGAGAATTTCCAGAAGCGCGTCCTGACACCCGTCCTCCCCACGAAAGAGAGACACACCCCGATCGAATCCAACTCCCCGTACCCCCATCCCGTGGGCCCCACCCCGCACCTCACACTGACAGTGGGAACCGGGTCTCCCAACCCGGGCCCACACGTCGGCGAGACGGGAACACCTTCCCATTCCTTTGCCTCCTCCCCCACCTCTGTTGTTTTTTGTTTTTCTTTTTTGCTCCCACTCGAGAACTCGCGGCGGCAGCGGCGGCGGGGCGAATTCGGGAGGGAGGAGACGGAGGAGGAGAGCGGCGGCGCTGCGGAGACGCCGGTGGGGTGAGGGTTGGGGGAGGAGGCGGTGGAGGAGGAGGCGGGGGGAGGGAGAGGGAGGCGGCGCTGCTGCTGGTGCTGATCGCGGCGTGCTGCGGCTTCGTCGTCGTGCTCCTCAACCTCCCCGACGGCCGCGCCCTCCCCGGAGCCGGAGGAGTACCCGGTGCGCCTCTCTCTCTCGTGGAATCTACTACTTGCTCGTTCCCGTTCATCCTCCTCCGGCGGCCGCCCGCGCTGATGAACTTCGCGATTCCTTTAGGCATTTGGTGCTCTTCTTCTGATTCTGATTCTGATTCTGATTCTGGCGTGCTGCTTAATTTAGCCGCGTGCTTTTTTTGGTTTTGCTGTTCCTGCTGCGAACTAATGGCGATGGCTTGATGGCTTTGCGGTGGGGTTGGGTACAGGTGCGGTTGGGGAGCACACGGGAGGGACCCATGTGTCGGTGAAGGAGGTGGGTGATTCGAGTTCTAGTTCGATTCGATTCTACTCTGTTTTTTTCCTCCAATTTTCTGTACATTTTTTTTCCTCTTCAGTTCAGTTGTTGATTCACTGTTGGTTTTTTGCAGAGGCGGATAGTGGAGATCGTGAGACAGCAGCAGGACGTAGCAGCACAGGAGGTAGGTAAAGTTTGCTTGATTTTAGCTGCATGTGGATGTGTATACACATTGTGTGGTTTTCGTTCGATTTTTTCTTGGGGGAGTAGTTGTGATGAATACATGTGGTTGTGGTTGCAGAGTGGAGTAGTGACACTCTCTCTGTTCAATTCATACCGATGCAGAGTGCTGTCAGAGTATCGATTTTGTTGTGCTCAGTGATCTATTCTAACCCGAGATAATTCATCTCTGCTCAAGTATAGCTTTTGGTGTAATTGGAATGCTTAGTCTTTTGACAGGATAGAGTGAAGTAAATTGAATTAGGGATGAGATTTGGGTGCCCTTTTTTGTGCATTTCTGACAGTGACACTTGTCCTAGTTTACAGTTGAGACAGTTTTGTGTTGCATCCTTGAGCAATATGCGTAATGTTGCTCAAGCTCAAATAACTGTGTTTGGAGGCTAGTATAGATATCCAATCAATGCAAATTTAGTGAAGTATAACTTCTGGTGAGTGGGGAATGCCTAGTATTCTGTCATTACAGAGTGAAGTGAATTGAATAAGTGATTTTTGTGATCCTTTTGTTTTTCATTTTATACAGTTGTCCTAGTTCACGATTCAATCGATTTTGTTTTGGTCCCCTATGGGATATGCTCTGTTGCTCCAATGATAATGTTTTGTCATGACTGGTTTGGATAATAGAATAAATATTCAATCAATGCACTTAAGAGAAGCTGATGTCAGTTAATTTTTCTGCAGTTAGAAGGACAAACTGATGAAAATGCTGCAGAGGCAGATGAAAGAATATCTAGATCTCCTCCTGGCACTAAAGAGAAGTTATGGATGATGCAAGACCAGCTAATTATGGCCAAGGCCTACTTGCAGTTTGCTTCCCTGCATGGCAGTGCACATTTAGTTCGGGAGTTGAAGTTGAGAATCAAGGAGATAGAGAGGGTGATAAGCCACTTTAGCAGCAGTTCCCGTGTACCCACGAGGTAAGCTATAATCCATGATCTGCAAGTAAAGGATTGATTTGTAATAGTAGTTCAGTCTCACAAGAATAAATATGGATAGTTGTGCTATTGTTACCATCAATAGTCAGTTCTATGATTGAAACCAAAGCAATTTTGCAGTGCACTGCAGAAAATTAGGGCAATGGAAATGACCCTATCTAAAGCTCAAAGAGCCTACCCACATTGTTCTCATATGACAGCAAAGTTACGCGCAATGACACATCAAAGCGAAGAGTTGGTCAGAGCCCATCGAAGCGAAACTTCATTCCTTGAGCAGGTTGCCGTGAGGACATTACCAAAAGGCCATCACTGCCTAGCAATGAGACTTACCTCAGAATACTTCCTGTTAGATCCGAAGGAACGTGAATTTCCTCAAAGATACACGATGCAGATGGGTGACCTTTACCATTATGCAATATTCTCAGACAATGTGCTAGCGAGTGCAGTGGTTGTCAACTCTACAATTTCTGCATCTAAGGTAAGACCCCAGACTTGTCTATAACTAATTTTTACATGATTATGTAGGAGTTATAGGTGTGGTTTGCAATTACAGATTCTTGTCTTTTTGTTTCCATTTTTTTCTCCAGAATAAATTTGGAGTTATAACTGTTACTTCAAGCACTAGTAATGTAGTTTTTTTTTTTCATGTCCAGTTCTTTTCTAAATTTAGTTCCCTGTGACTTCATTCTATTACATTAGACACAAGGCTTGCTTGTGATGGATTTTTTTTCTTCAATGAATTCGTTTATTCCTGTGGTATGATCGATGAACATGCAGCACATATAATCATATGGCTAACAAGGATTGCACTAGGAATTATCTTGTATAATGGTTCTTGCGTTTTATTCATGCCTTGAAATTGTGTTTGATCTTAGTTATTTTGTTTGGCAGGATCCCAAAAGGATAATGTTTCATATTGTAACTGATGCACTGAATTTTCCTGCAATGATGATGTGGTTTCTGACAAACCCACCAAATCCAGCCACAATTCAAATCAAGAGCTTAGATCATTTGAAATGGTTGCCAGCTGATTTCAGTTTCAGATTTAAGCAGAAGGGCATCCGAGATCCAAGATACACTTCTGCACTTAACCACTTGCGCTTTTATTTGCCAGAAGTATTCCCTTCTCTGAACAAACTTGTACTCTTGGACCATGACGTTGTAGTCCAAAGAGACTTGAGTGGATTATGGGAGATAGATTTGAAGGGTAAAGTAAATGGTGCTGTTGAGACATGCACTTCTGGTGATGGTTATCATCGGTTGGAGAGCCTTGTTAATTTCTCTGATCCAAGTATCATCAACAAATTTGATGCAAAGGCTTGCATACATGCATTTGGGATGAACATCTTTGACCTTAAGGAATGGCGCAGGCAGGGGGTGACTACAGCTTATAATAAGTGGTTTCAAGCTGTAAGTGTACATTCCTGTCAACATTAATCTGACCCAATGTTTTCATTGATTGCAAATTTTAATGATATTTTAAGCATGAATTTTCACTCCAGTAGTTTAAACTGTCCATTGGCAGTGCTAAACTGTATGGGAGCTTATACATTGTGGAGCACATGGGTACTGGCATCAGGTTCTCGAAAATATATAATTTTCAGTTTGACTATTAAAATGTTGGTTGAGATGCAAAAGCACACAATTATTTGCAGTTCAAGATGGTCAAAAATAAACTCTACTGTAGAAACTGGTTGTATGAACCAAAATATACATTCATTTTCTGTGTAGAAGATCTAGCTTACTGTAACTATATGGAGTAACCAGAAGTTTTTTCTTAATAAGAGAACCAGAAGCTTTTACAGAAAGCATTCTATGTGAACATTGTTTCTCAACATCTCAATTGCCAATTTGCAGGGCAAAAGGCGGAGACTATGGAAAGCAGGGAGCTTGCCACTGGGCCAGCTTGTCTTCTACAATCAAACAGTGCCTCTTGACCACCGGTGGCATGTTCTTGGGCTTGGTCATGACAGAAGCATAGGAAGAGAAGCAATTGAGAGGGCCGCCGTGATCCACTACAGCGGAAAACTCAAACCCTGGCTGGAGATCTCCATTCCCAAGTACAGAGATTATTGGAACAATTTCCTTGACTATGACAACCCATACTTGCAGCAGTGCAACATTCACATGTAGAAGCAGTAGAAGCTAGAAGATTCACACAATGGCCCATGAATACACGGTTTTTGCAATACGTACGTAGTAAGCTAATCTTATTCATTCTTTTTGTAGATTTAGCAAGCATCTTGTTCTATACTCAGTTGTACCCGCACATTGTTAGCCACTTGTTAAAAAAAATGTGCAAAAGGAAGAAAAGGCATGGTTAAATAAAACCGGCTATGGCCTTACTAATAATATTGAAGTTTTTGACAAGCAGCTCTCTGACATTTCCAACAGCAAATTATTCGCCTCTTTTGCCTGTTAACCAGATTGAGACGGGATAATTTTCATACCAAAGACTACTTTTATTTTTCCATGGATATTAAATTCATTATCATTTTGACTTGTGTTACCATGTGGGTTGAATGTCTGAACTCTTATCAGATATTTCAGGCCCAAATAAAACATTAGAGAAGTTGTCAGGAGATACACACAATGGTTCTATTTGCAGTTTCAGAGTGAGCAGCAGAAATGGCCAGCCATTTCTTTCTTCTGCAGTTCTTGCTCTAACCCCTGTACTGCAGAAGTGCAGATCCACAACCATCCAAGCTGATATGATCATATGACTTTCCAAGCCAAATTCCAAGACCCCAAGCAACCGTCATGACTCAATTCAAGTTATCCGATCAAAGATGTACAGCACAACAGCGCCTCATTTTTGCGTGTCACCGGATGAAATCATGAAACAGCCCTGGTCGTCATAGCCGACGCATGCAATGAACTGTCTGAAGAAACCAATTTGAGTTGTTGGTTTTGGGCAGCAGAGCATCCAACTTAGCACGAAGAAAGAAAATGTCAGATATGCACATATCTGGGGGTCGATGCAGGTATGTGTTTAAGATGTGCCAAATCTATGGTCTTTGCATGAAACTTTTATATGCCAGAAATATGTTACGTACGTCTCTGGACTCTGGATGAGTAGCAATGGCGGCTATGAAATTGCTCTCTGATCTGTCGCCATGACTTTCAGATATTCAGATATCTCCTGCTGTTAGGACCGGGTCTTGAATCTCAGGTCGTATGACAGACAACCTCATGTGCTTACCATATGGTACTCGCCCATCATTTTTGTTTATGTTTCATCTAAAAATGTACATTATTGTTGCTAGTTCATAATGTGATGATAGATGTGTTAGTTGAATTAGAGTTGGTCAATTTGTATTTGTCCGTAGGCCCACTCAACATCACTAGTTCTTACGATAAATCACCATGAAGGCATGAACTCGACGCATGTTTAATTGGACATAAACGCATATCTATTTGGACACAAACGTGAGGATTATCTTAATGATTTCCTAGGTCACAAGGTTTAGTTGGAGCGGACCTAAAACTTGTGATGAAACATATTAAATTGTGGATGATGAATTATCTATCGCTTATAGGGTTTAATTAAATATTATAGAATATAAAGATAACCAATATTTTGAAAAAAAAAAAAACCTAACTACCTAAGCTATGATGATTGAAAAAGTTTTGGGAGAAACCGCATTTTTGGAAGCGTGCCACTAATGTGCATTTGGTATAGGTGATGGATTTATGGATTATCCCGCACAACCTTCCCAAGCTTCTAAGATATGATTTTTCTGAATTAACCTACTTCATCAACATTTCTGAATTCTGATAATATTTTTTTTAAACAACATTTCAACTTTTTAAGATTTAATTCATTCGTATGTGCCATTGAATAATTATCATAAACCCAACGTCCATCTGTTAACAGGACCTGATCTCCTCCATAACCCATAATCCATCATCCAATTTTAGCTAAACCGAACGAGCCCTTAAACTTGGGGCATTAAAGTGTGTGTATATGTTTGTTCATGAGTTGCTTCAATACCACGATAAATTGGAATTTCACATGCTGGCGCTTGGCCTTCGCGATAGTGTTGCGAAAATATGAAATAACAGGGGGATATAAATTTAATGATATGAAACAATCTTTGTTGAACTGTAAATTCTTTTATTCATTATTTGGCATGATTACAGAGTGCCAACCTCTTCCATCTTATTATATAACACCATATATTTCTTATTCCAGTATATGATCATGCAAAGAGGCATGACCAAATCAACAATTGACGAACTTGTAATCGACCTGAAGGTGACCCATCTGGTAGCCACGTCCATCAGTGTCGATCTTCTTGAAGATGGTCTCGTAGTCCAGATCCAACCCACCATTGCTGCATTGGTCAACAATCCTTGCGATTATTGTCGCGCCTGTTCCCCGGTTCTTCACCTACAAATTTAGCGCACCGTCGAGCCATGTTAAGCGACTAAGATTTAATGTTGAAGTACAAATCAATTGTCAATTCGAAAAAAAAATAATACCTGGATACACTTGCCGCACGAGTCTCGGCCCCTAGGACCAGCAGGTCCACAGAAGGCGGTCCATCCATACTTCTGGCGCCAAGACAACGGTTTGTTGGCATCCCATGTGGCACAATATGCGCTCACTTTGTTCAGGTCCCAATTGTTCTGTTGTGGGTTGTAGTAATGATACGTGGCTCGCACGTTGGATGCTTGTTGCGCAGCAGTCATGGCCGCGGCAGCGCAGAGGAGCGCCACCACCATGAGTGCTCGAGATCCGGTGATGCTCGCCATCACCTTGAGAATCTAAATATTCATGTGTATAAATAAAAAGATAATCCGTTATCATAAGTGCAATCTTATCTTCATGCTAGAGGAAGAATTGGAAGAGAGAAATAGGGATCTTGGGTGAATGGGTGCCAATGTAGTGCTTACCTTAGTTTCTTCTATTGTGCACCTGATGGAGAATGAGGTAGTTTGTACTGTGGCACAATCTTTCTCTGTTGCAGATGGGAGTATGCACCAAACTTTGGGACCATATATATAGGGGTGTGAGAGCCGTGCATTGTGGAATTTTCCAACATGAAGAATTTGTGTCTTAATTCCATTCCATGGTTGCAAGTGAGAAGCATATATACTCTTCATTTCTTCTTCTCTTCCCTTGTATATTAGTAATTGGGAAGCACTGGTACACACCTTAACGTGTAATACTCTTTTAGCACTGGGTACTAAGAAAAAAAAAGAATGTAAGTAGCACATTAGCAATAAGCGCATGTTCCAAACACCAGAATTAATACTACAAGTATCTGTTAATTACACACATCAACACAAGCAATATTAATTATTCCAAATAATCTCCAAACCTTTACAGGCAAGGATTTGGTAAATAGAGCTAGAACGCACATAAGTTGGTAAATTGAAGTCCTAATTAACTTGTGCTACAATACTGACCCAAGATATGATTGTTCTTCGGTTCAAGAAAATTCATGTAAATGCTAGTCCTACCTCCAAGGTCCTGGCTACCTTCTGGAATGAATTAGCAGCCAGCCAGCCAGCCAGAGCCAGGCCGATTTTGCCTTTGACGAATTCGATCAAACAATCATAATTAATATATAAAAATCTTCAAATTCTCCTTCTTGGTCATCCTTTTGGTTCGTACGTGTAGCAGCCGTTCCAACCTTATCAGATATGTGGCGTCTCGGTCGTTCAGTTCAGCCGGCCGGTTGCGCAAAATCGTCAAATCACCCAAGGGCCAGATCGATGTGGTGCCCTGGAATTCCAGCAGCAATAAAGTACACAAGTGCTTGGAATTTTGATGGAGTAGTGGGGAAAAAATCAGGCTCCATGTGACCTTTGCTTCGCTTTATATGTAGTGGACACCAAAAGTTTCCGCTACTAGTGATGTGGTGGTAGAGTCGTGGGTGCATGACTCTATCTAGTAGGGTTTAAATCTTAGTGCCCACAAATATTACGCACATGCAGGTGAACTTTCAACGAAACTTTACTGAGATCAGGGATGTACCGTTGGTTTTCGTCTCTTGGAGCATGTGTTAGGTGACGCATTCGTGGGGTGTGAGTGTGGTGCTGCGTGTGCCGTGTAATAAAAAAAATCTCATGAAAATCCTCCGAAAATTCCTATGTTTTAGAGATAAGGGGAAATTTCCAAAACTCACTAAATTTCATGTTTACTGGAGGGTCCCGGTAGGACATTTAACCAGCTGAAACTTTCAAATCCTATTCGATTTTGCAAACCTAGCTGAATTTGTTTAAGTTTTTCATTTGAAATTTAACAATTTGTCACCCATGGTATATTTATGCATTCCGAAATAGTGTACCCTAGTTGTTGCTCGGACAAGCATGACTGTTTTTCTTTTTTTCTCCTTTTACCTCCAGAGTACTCCTATATAAATTCTCTACAAATGACAGAGTATTATTATTCTCCACCCGTGAAACTAAACTCTCTCTTATGAAGAGAGTGTTATTAGTGTGAATTTTATTTGGAGCTAAAATGTTGGTTTGTAAAGAGGGGCGGATCCAAGCCTAGGACAGCTAAGGCTCGATCAAGCACTAAGCTTGGGTTTCTGACTCCATGTAAATTTTATTTAAATTTTTAAAATTAGCGTGGATTAGTATAACATTAGAACAAGATAATACAAATGAGCCCTAAGCGTGGCTCCTGGATGGCTCCGCCACTGTTTGTAAACATGCATGGGTGGGTATTGAGGCCCATCCAAATATTGGTATGTATATTCTTTTTTCATTATTAAAAGAAACCAATTTCGTTCATCACTTATTATCTTAATGTTAGGTGGAGATACGCAATCCAAGTAATTTTTTATGAGAGACGTAAACCTTGACTACTCGACCATTCATCCATAATTGTAAAAGACATGTGCAATATGATGATAGAGTCATGAGTGTATAACCAAAGTTATTTATTATAAGAGATTGAAACTCGTTTTACTGGTTGGCCAGTTAAACCGGTTAAATGGCCGGTTCAAAGCAATATGTATTGCAACAAGTAGCCTGGTAGATGAGACATGAGAACCCCTGTGCTATTGGGAGACTACCTTCAGGCTCCGTTCGTTTCCACTTAAAAAAGTGGATTAAGTTTTAGATATTCGTGACACGCTTTTCAAACTGCTAAACGGTGCGTTCCGTGCGAAAGTAGCTTTCTATATAAAAGTTATTCTAAAATATCAGATTAATCCATTTTCCATGTTTGCAATAATTAAAACTCAATTAATCATACGATATTACCATCTCGTTTTGCGTGAAACACTTCATCTTCATCTATAGGATATTCAAACACCACTTGAATACACATTTGGTCTTTCAGCTGGACCAGCTATTTGGTTATACTATCGAGATCAGAATTTACCTCTAGTCTATGTCCCTCCAAACGCCTTAGGAACATATTTACGAGTGTGTGAGTATGATGTACGTGTATGGTGACACGTATGTATATCCGCGTTTTCCTCCTAATCTTATAAGAATTGCAGTAGTGTTTAGTACTGTTTGAAGCTAGTTACACCATTGCATTCTCCAATTTGCATTCCATGAGTCTTGTAACCACCCATGATGGGTCGGTGCGATCCGATTTAGACCTTTCTTTTGTCTGGAGTCAGCAAGACGAACACTTGGACAAAATAGTCAGAAAATAGATGCATTCAAAGCAAGTTAGAGCTCAGACATAGCAGAGTCACATGTTTTTCCTGAAAAAAGTTGAAAGTTTGAAGAAAAGTTAGGAGTTTGAAAAAAAAGTTAAAAGTTTATCTGTGTAAGAAAGTTTTTGATGTGATGGAAAGTTTTTGACGTGATATGATGTGATGGAAAGTTGGGAATACGATGAAACTAAACACAGCCAGAAACAGAGCCACAAATTACGAAATTAACACTGACTCGTTGACCCGAAATTAGTGAACCGTTCTGCCAAACTTGCCAAACCTGAAACCTCTTTTTAGGCTTTTAGCCACAGAAATCCATCGCATTTCCACACAATTTTATTGATACTTCGAGCATATGTGTAAACGGATCGATCTACAGCAGCCTAGCATCACAATTATTCACCAGCCACTTTATTCATTCATCAGGCAGAGATATATTAATTACTCCTCTGTCCGAAATGTGTATATATATGTAGGGAAGTTTATAAGAGTGGTTAATTAGCTACTAGTTATCGCCGCAGTCGACAAACTGGTAGTCGACGATGAGATGGCCTTTCTGGTAGCCCTGACCGTCAGTATCGATCTTGGAGAAGACGGTGTCCCAGTCCAAATCCAGCCCGCCATTGGCGCACTGGTCCACGATCCTCGCCGTGATCTGATCCCTTGTCGCCGTGTTCGTCACCTGCAAATATCAACATATACTCCATGGTCATATACCTTGGGGATGATGTGTAATTTTATTGTATTGTTACAGATAAGTTTGTTACAGATAAGTTTATCATTCTGAACTCTGAGCGCAAGGACGCTTCTTTTTCTTCTGTATTGTGTAATCTGTCATTTCTCTGTCATTTCTATTAATAGAAATGGAGGACTCTACCCTTTGCTAAAAAAAAACATTTTATTGATTACTCTCTCATGTCACAGATAAGTTTGTTATATATCATCATTTAATTACTCCCTTCGATTGTACCCTCAGCGTTCCCTTTTACTTAACATTATTGGTCATTGACCAATGTAATTTTACTTTTAACAGATAAAAACTTTTGAATTATATATTTTTTATGAATGTGAGTATTATAATTATACTTAGCATGCAAGGTACTTTGATAATACGATATCATTTAATTTTATTTATAGATTTTTAAGAAACGACGAGTGGTTAAAATCGGTGTAAGTTAAAGGTAACGGAAGAGGTAAATGAATGGCAATTTCTTTTGAGGTACTCCCTCCATAAAAAAAAAACAATCTAGTATTGTATGGGACATTTTCTAGTATAACGAAACTGGACAGGAGTATGTCTAAATACATTGTACTAGAAAACGTCTAATCCAATACTAGGTTGTGTTTTTTTTTGAAACGGAGGGAGTATGTAAGAGGGGGATACTAAGTAGATTATATCGTAAAAGTAGTTTTACAAGATGGATTTTATCATCATAAGTTTTATTTGAAAATACCTATTTTGTAGTGATATACTTAGAAAAAACACAATGGTCAAAGTTAAAGCTTATCTCGATATCTAATATGTATTACATTTCTCAACACAAGAAAAAAATAATCAAACATTCTTACCGAGAGACACTTGCCACATGCATCCTGACCAGTGGGACCAACGGGCCCACAGAAAGCGGTCCATCCATACTTCTGGCGCCATTCAAGTGGCTTGTCGGCATCCCACGTGGCACAGTACGCGCTAACGGCCGGGGCCCCCAAATCCCAATTGTTTTCCGCCGGACGATAGTAGTGGTACGTGGCACGCACATTGGAAGCCTCCTGCGCCATGGTCGTAGCTGCCACGGTGCACAATACCACCACCGCCATCACCACCCTTCTCACCTTCGCCATGGCCGTCGTCTCACCTAAGGTGAGGTTACTATGATTTACAGATGTGTGTATACTTGCTAGATGCTAGTGAATTGGAGGTTTCTTCGATTCCACAAGCTTAAATAGAGGCAGAGGAGGTAAACGCGTCTAAGTCATGGCTGACTCATTCACTTGCTTCTGAAAATCAACTTCGGTGAAATTTCCACACATGTATCCAAGGAAAACCAATTGTGTGTTCAAGTTGACAAATTGAGTGGATATATATAGTCACTGATTGGATACAAATTCAGCCGCAATTTTGGGCGAACAAATGCATATATATCTCTTGTACAATCGGAGAAGTTAGGCTAACTCGATCCATCGACCAGAAATCTGTGGATCTCAATAGAAGTTTCGACTTGTCTGTGAGAGCTGAGCTTGCATTGCTGCATATCTGTATGACTGTATGTGATAGATATGATATAGATTGGGGACAGATGAGTTTTTTTTTTTTTTTTACGTGAAGAGAAGAATTTTTTTTACGTGATGGGGACGGATGAGTAAGCATTGTTATGTGCAAGGAACTTCTACCTTCGTTTCAAAGTAAAATTTTATTTCCATACATTTTGACAAGTATTGTTTATGTTTAGAGGTTCATTGTTAGAAACTGAAACAACCTACCGTTTCGACTACCAGTGATTATAAGACATAATATTTATTAACGACTTAAAAAATTAATTTATAAATAAAACTTTATATACCGATATAAAAATCAATGTTAAAAAATAAACTGCGATGAAAAATATCAAAATGATCTATCTATAATTAAATTTAAAAGTTTAAAATTGGAGTGTGGCTGATGAATAGCAAACAGTGGATGCAATATGTGTACTCTCTTCGTCTCAAAAAAAACCTAATCCCGAGTTTAAATCTGGACATAGTATATGTCCAGATTCAAATCTAGGATTGGTTTTTTTTTTGAACGAAGGGAATAAGTACTAGCTAACAAGTTTAGCTGAAGTTATTGCAGGTCAAGTCGTGTTTGACGGGAGGAAGAACCGACCACGATCACGAGTGGACATGTGCGTCTCATGGATGTCTAGTTCCAATGAAGTTCTCTGGAATGGTTGACTGCTGCAGTGATTGGCTTTCGAGTTGGACTGTTAGGCCCCTTTGGTTCGTAGGAAAAATGTAGAAATTTTGAAGGATTTTAATTCTATGGAAAAAAGTCGTATGAAGGCCTTTGAAACAAAGGATTGAATCCTATCCAATCCTTTAAAATTTCAATGGAATGGGTAATTCTATGTACATTTTGGAGGAAAGTTAGAAAGAGGTCTAACCTCTTGGAACATTTTCTCTGAGTCTATCTCTCTCATCTGATTCCTGTGTTTTTCCTGTGGTCCAATCAAACGGCCATTCCTGTGTTTTTCCTGTGTTTGCAATCCTCTGTTTTACAATTGTATTTCTGTCGGAATCCTGTGTTTTTTTCTATTCCTCTGTTTTTTCATTGTTACGATTCAAAGGGGCCCTTAGAGTGTGAAGCATGCAGATCTTGACTGGTTCTGCTGCTACTAGAAAAATGATTTCTCATAAGGATACATTGTTTTTTCCGTTGGCGGTGACATACGCCCTTCGCTTGCAAAATTGTAACGAGGATGGGGGTTAAGAACCGACAGTGAAAATAACACTTCGCTGACAATTGAGTTAAGGGGAAATAGTTATTTATTCATTTTAAACACAGAGTAGGCAACAGATTATTGCAACGTGTCTAATATTCAGAATTATATTGTGACGTCAGGATAAGAGAGCTTAACAGCTTTCCGTTTACGCAAAGTCGATCAAATTAACAGCTTTCCGTTTACGCCAAGTCGATCAAATAATGCACTTCATGTGAAGCAATCGCTCAGGTTTTTTTTTTAAAAAAAAATCTATGACCATGGTGCGATGCCTAGTGACGACAGAGGCTATATATAATTAAATATAACCAATTTTCGTTGTAAAGAAAACCTAAATTCATTTGTCACTTATTATCTCATTGATAGGTGGATCCCGGGATATGGAAGTATATATATGACTCCATCCTTCCACAATTTAAATATGAGGATTAGACTTCTTCATTTAATTCTTCACGAATATAAGGAAGTTTGTTGGATTTTTTTTATCCAACTACTATATCTATTACTCACTGTTACTTGCATTGCTAGACGTTACATTTTCAAATCAGTAATAAACTCTAAAGTACATCAAACCAACTTCATCTCAACCTTAAACTCTATTAAATAACCGAGATTTTCTTATATTTAAAGTACTGATGGCATACTAGATCGGACAAATAGACGCAATGCAAACCTTAATCACTAGACCACACGCATCCAAAGTGCAGTATTCTTTCAAGCGAGAAATGGCACTGCATTCCACAATTTTCATGCATACTGCCTACCAATGGGTCGGTGCGTTTCTTTTGTCTGGAGTCAGCAAGTCCGAACACTTGGACAAAAAGAGGCAGAAAAATGGATGCATTCGACCCAACTCGTAGAACATTTCAGGAGGAATTTTAGAACCTAGTAGTCGCAGATTATCCATTTCCAGGAATTTTTATAGACCTTTTAGATAATATCACTACATCATATATACTGATATAAGGTATACGGACCATTACACTGTCATACTACCTCTGTTTTTTAATATATGACGCCATTGATTTTTTTTTTTTAAGATATGTTTGATCATCTCCAGCTGACCTCCATCCACAGAGTCCATTATACTCGAGAGAAATCTATTAATTGATACTTCCTGTGCATATGTATACAAAGATCTTGAGCAGATCGATCAACATATCACATTTATTTATCAGCTGCTTAATTTATTCATCAGGCAGAGTTTACCACTCTACTCTGCCCTGTCGACAATAATGTATATGCAGCAGCAACCTTATTAGCATGTAATAATGGAGAGTAATTAATTAGCTAAGGCAGCTATAGCTTAATCAGTTGTCGCCGCAGTCGACGAACTTGTAGTTGACGATGAGGTGGCCCTTCTGGTAGCCCTGGCCGTCGGTGTCGATCTTGGTGAAGACGGTGTCCCAGTCCAGGTCAAGGCCGCCATTGGCGCACTGGTCCACGATCCTCGCCGTGATCTGCGCCCCCGTCGCCGTGTTCGTCACCTGCAACAATATGACATGATGTTCAGATGGTTAACTCTGTTGGGAAGGGCCATTCAGCTGAAATTTTACTTGTAAACCAACTCTGTTGTTACTTTACTTATGGCTTCTTTGATAAACAAACCATATACTCTATAGTTAAAAATCTCGATTAAAAATCAGATGAGGCAATTATTACCCGGAGGCACTTGCCGCAGGCAGCCTGACCCCTAGGACCAACGGGCCCGCAGAAGGCGGTCCAGCCATACTTCTGACGCCACGACAGTGGCTTGTTGGCGTCCCACGTGGCACAATACGCGCTCACGGCTGGGGCTCCCAAGTCCCAGTTGTTCTGCGCGGGGCGATAGTAGTGATACGTGGCGCGCACGTTGGATGCCTCCTGCGCTGTGACCATGGCGACCACCGCGCACAGCACCGCCGCCACCAGCACCACCCTTCTCATCGCCATGGCCATCACCTCAGCTAAGGTGGTTACTACTACAATTTATAGATGTGTGTACACTTGCTAGCTGCTAGTGAAATGTAGGTGGCTTTTGATTCCACAAGCTTAAATAGAGGCAGAGGAGGTGACGCGTCCGAGTCATGGATGACTCTTTCACTTGCTTCCGAAAATCAAATTCCATGAAATTTCCACGCATTCATGCATGGAACCAATTGTGTGTGATAGTGAACAAATTACGTGGATATATTCACTGATTGCATACTAATTTGGCCGCAGATTTTGGGCGGACAAAGATAAAGCATATCCTTTGTAGATTCGGAGAAGTTAGTGTAATTCATACAAAATCTGTTTCCTTCGATCAAAGTTATCCGCTAATTTCCTCAGAGTTTGTTGAATATAAATCGGGGATGGATGAATAAGCTTAATTTGTTCCATCCTATAAAAAAAACTGTTGCCTAAATTTTAATTTTAAATTGATTTTAAAAAAATCAATGTAGTTTATTTATTGGTATCAACTTTTAAGGCACTAACAATACTTATATAAAAGTACACTTATAAATTATTTTTTATCATTAATATACCGCTACAAGTTATAATAATCTCTCTGGGTGAAGTACTCCCTCCGTCCCATAATACAAGGGATTTTGAGTTTTTGTTTGTACTGTTTGACCACTAGTCTTATTTAAAAATTTGTGCAAATATAAAAAACGAAAAGTTGTGCTTAAAGTTCTTTGGATAATAAAGTAAGTAAAAAAATAAATACTAATTCTAAATTTTTTTTAATAAGATGAGTGGTCAAACTGTGCAAGTAAAAACTTAAAATCCCTTATATTATGAGACGGAGGGAGTACTAATTGCAGCTCAAGTCGTCTGTGATGCGAGGAACCGATCGCGATGACGAACGAACAGTACAAATCATGGAGATTTCCAGAACGGTTGGCTGCTGCTGTAATGCTTGGCTTTCGTGTTGGAATGCAGCGTGCAGAGATGTTGACTGGTTCAGCTGCAGGTGTGCATCGAGAAGCTCTGGAGAGACAACGAGTTTTGTTATCTTATCGGCTGTAGTTAAAATACAATTAAAAAATCATTTTTGTTTTTTTATCGTAATTATTTTTCAGCATTGATTTTTAAGCATAGCATGGATATAAAAATTATACTAATAAATCATAAATTATTTATTCTTGTTGATTTGTTGATTTTTTTTTCCCACTGCTTGAACGGCAGTATGTTGTTGCATCATGCAAATAATGGGAAATTTTGATTGTGATATATACTCTCTCTGGTCAAATTTATTCGAGTTGTTTTTCTATATTGAATCGTAACAATATTGATCGAGTAGTATATGTAGGAGTACTTAGGAAGTAAAATGGAAAAGATGAATCCTTATATGCAGATGCGGTTGAATGTCAGTGTTGTAATATTTCGTACAGACGTACAGGTGTCCGTTCCATACGGATCACAAACTCATTTCTTTTCCGAAATTTTACCAGTGCAATATTTGTATTTAATATTTCTATCAGAAAAACCTCTGTTTCTCTCAATGGGAGCCGTGATGTAAGTGAAAGCGAAATGTCCCACATTACACGGGCCATGATATTGCGGATATTAACTTAAAATGGTCCGTAATCCAACGACGGCATAATCAGAGCTTAACAACACAAAACTAATCCAAACTAACTGCAAACATTAGCATACATTGGTCTTTGATATTGAGCTCAGAAGATGCAACTGATTAAACAAAAGGAACACGCTTATTCAGAACCAACAACAACAAGGGCAGGACAGGACAGCCAGACAGGTAATTTCATGGAGCTTCTTCTCCTTTTTTTTTTTGTTCTTCACTATGCATATATGCAACCATCTCAATTGGTGAACTTATTTACGGTGTAATTTATTAATGAGAGAACTTTTACGGTACAATTTATTAGTGCTGGTAGCATGGATCAAATTAAACGACAACCTCAGCGAGATTATTGTTGTCGCCGCAGTTAACGAAGCTGTAGTCGACGGTGAGGTGGCCGCGCTGGAA
The DNA here is from genome assembly GCA_009805545.1 of Oryza longistaminata. Taxonomy (NCBI): domain Eukaryota; kingdom Viridiplantae; phylum Streptophyta; class Magnoliopsida; order Poales; family Poaceae; genus Oryza; species Oryza longistaminata. The sequence continues at coordinate 15,600,155 of CM020188.1, read as the reverse complement.
GCCTTGGCCGTCAGTGTCGATCTTGGAGAAGACGGTGTCCCAGTCCAGATCTAGTCCTCCGTTGGCGCACTTGTCCACAATCCGCGCCGTGATCTGAGCTCCCGTCGCCCTATTCGTCACCTGCGATATCCATCGGTAGCTATCAATGTGGAGTTATAGGTGCATAACTCTGTCGGTCCATCAGGAGGTAAAAGATTATGCTCACATGGGTATGCCTTTGATACAAATTTTAGGGCGGTTAATGGATTTATCATTGTGCTCCAACTATTGAAAGTGCATAACTACGATATACACCCCCTTTAAAAAAGTCAAATTATGAGGATGAATTTGGACAAGCAATAATCCATTTCACCTTAGAAGTTATCTTTTTCTTTTTAACGAAGGTAGTATATGTGTGTAATGATACGTGCATACGTGCTTCTTCTATCGATTTAATCGGAGAAAAAAGGAACAAACTTTTGCAACAAGAAGATGCTTCGATACATATTACTATATCTGTCGCAAAATATAATAATTTTTAGCTATAAATATTTACAGTTAGAATTGTACAGATTTTTAGTTAGAAATATTTATATTTTACAACAGAGGGAGTAGTTATTACCCGAAGACACTTGCCGCAGGAGTCCCTGCCCGTGGGCCCAACGGGCCCACAAAAGGCCGTCCACCCATACTTGCTGCGCCAATCGAACGGCTTCCCAGCATCCCACGTGGAGCAGAAGGCACCCGTGGCCGTCAGATCCCAGCCGTTGGCTGCCGGCCGGTAAAAGTGGTACGTGGCTCTCACGCCGAATGCTTGTTGGGCCGCCGCCACATGCATCACAGCTGCAAGGCCCACGCAGCCCAACACAAGGCCCATAATCTTACGGCCCATCAGCATGCTTGATCCACAATGCTTAGCCTTTGCACTGAAAAAAAATTGGTGTTTTTTTTTTAAAAAAGGAGGAATTTAGGTAATCTGAGTTTCTTCTTGTTGTGAATGAATCAATGAAACTGATGATCTGGAAAATTTCTTTCTCTGTAGAAAATCAATACATGTTTTCATATAGGGACAATTTCGTTCTTGCCCCTACTTTTACTACCAATATTGATTGTGCCCCTGTTTTTTAGGGTTTTCATTTTTACCCCTACTTTTTTAAAACGAATCAACCGTTTGCCCATGTTCCGTTAATTCTTACTAACTGTGTTAAATGTGGAGGGTAAAAAGGCAAGTATACCCTTAGATATTTTCCTGTACTTTTGACATAATCAAAATACAAATCTATTGATGCCATACTATAGCAGTAAGTTAATTTGTCAAAAATTTGTGAAAGTTTGCCAAAATTTGGGTCAAATTTGAAAGTGGTGTAAAAATATCTAAGGGTATACTTGTCCTTTTTACCCCCACATTTAACACCGTTAGCAAGAATTAACGGAATATGGGCAAACGGCTGTTTCATTTTAAAAAGTAGGGGCAAAAACAAAAACCCTAAAAAACAGGAGCAAAGTCAATATTAGACATTGAAATAGGGGCAAGAACGAAATTGCCCCTTTCATATATGTAGAATCCCTAGGCTTAGGCATCCACCTGCTCTATTATTAGCAAAAAAAAAAAAAAAGAATTTACTAGTGTTTGATTCAGCTTCAAGTTCATCGATAGTTGGAGCCCTACCAAATAAGCTAATTTCTAGTTTAGGCATCCTTCCATACACATGAATAGACTCTGGATGGTACGCTGACTGAAATTGTTTTATCTAAACTCTGTAAATCCCTTTTGAGAGGAACTCTTCAAAATTCATGTGAAATTCATGCGTTTGAAAGGAGGTCTTGCCATAGCTCCAGAGACTTCTCATAACAAAACTTACGACCCGAGAGAGAAGGGGACATCAAAATTCGGAACTCAAATTACAAGATAAGACAAAGAAGATTTCGGAATTCATCGGCAAATTAAGGTTGTAAGGATGCCAGATGCTTACCTCTCGGTTTCTTGGGCAGCCAGCACGAAGTCAATACACAAGCAGCAGCAGCCCAAATGCCCTATGTTCTTATAGTAGCGGAGTGCATTATTTTGTTTTCCCTCAAGTGTCAACGGTTTGTAGCAGCCAGCAAGTAGTTTATTTGCGAATCAGAGCAAGCGTTTTGCAGGCTTGCAATAGTTTTTTTTTTGGACAAACAAGTAAACGTTGATAATTTATTTTAGATATATGGAATGGGAGTGGTTGATAATGTAAGGCCCTTTCAGCATGGCGGCTAAGAGCCTAAGAGTCCAAGACGGGTCCCAAAACTAAAATTTTAGTTTTGTAGTATAAAATAAATCCGATATCCCTAGAAAGGATATCGGACTTCCTGCTCTACACTTATTTCGAGGAAGTGCGAGAGGAGAGAAGGACGCGAGGTAGCGTGGATGAACATAGAGATATCTTGAAGAGAAGTATATGTTTTTCAAATTTTAAATTCCCATTAGACATTTCTTAAAAAGATTTACGGGAAATAATTTTGGGCAATTGTTGAGGTAGTTTTTGTGGAAACAAGCTTGAGTGTTCAATGTGGACAGTTTAGTGAGGAAGCCATTAAATGAGGTCGGAGATTCAATTGCCGACACCCCCCCCCCCTCTTTTTTTTTGCGCGGAAGGGAGAAAATCATTAATCAATGAAAGCGTCCTTGTAGATAATATGCGAGATAACGGTAGAACTTTCTCCAGCCAAAAATTAGAACAGCCTCAAGTGGAATTACCCAGCTCCTTCGGTAACATGAATTCAGCCCAAAAATAAAAGGGACAATTTCATTTCTATCCCTGTTTTGATATCTAATTGTGATTTTGCCCCTACTTTTTAGGGTTTACGTTTTCTGCCCCTGTTTTTTTTTAAACTAGTGAACCCTTTACCTTGTTTTTAACAAAAGTGAGTGGTCTCGGAATTGTTGGGGAAGAAATTGGGAAAAAAAAGGAAATATTGATTTTGCAAAATCTCGATTTACCTTTCTACCCCTGTTGATAGATGTAATGGGACTGATGTGCCCTCTTTCCCCATCTAACCCAGGGAGAATAGCGGCGGTGGAGAGGAATGAGCGATGGCATCGGCGACCCTGCAGGCGTCGGCAAGCAGGGGCGGATCTACCCATTAGGCAGGGTGGATCGACGACCCAGCTGTGACCCGTGTTGCTCCATACTCCCAAGACCCCTCTACCCTCAACTAGTAGTCATAGGCCATCAAAATCAGTGACCCCCGCCCGGGCAGAAGATGATGCGACGGCGCGGCACGGGAAGGAAGCGACGGCTGCGGCAGCTTGGTGCGGGGGAGCAGGACGCCGCGGCGCTGTGCCAGCAATCAGAGCGTAGGGGAGGTCAGGCCGACGGCGAGTTGGGCGCCGAGGACGACGTGAACGCGGCGGCGATCAGCATCGTCTTGGCTCCAGAACTGGATTTGCCTTTTACCAGATGGCAGGGGAGGAGATTTGGATTTGGATTTTTTATTTTTTATTTTTTATTTTTTTGTCTTTGCGTTAGCTTGCTCTACTTCTGCTACTCTACTTAGTAGTTGTGCTGCAATTAATGTGTCAAAATTGTGCCATTCTGTCATTCTTTTTGTTAAAATGTGTCTAAATTATATCAAATGTGTGGCAAAATTATGTCAGATTTTGAAACAAAATTTTGTTGATATTCTGTCAAAAGTTTCATACTTATAAAAGTTTATCAAGATTGCAAAGTTGCATGTACGAATGGGGGGCAAATACACAATTGATAAACAAAAATAGTGTCAAATGTGTAATAGCAAGTATGAGTATGAATGTCTTTTTGCCAAAGATTTAACACCGCCAACTTGTCCGTCCAAAGTAAGGGCAAAATTTGGATACGTTTCAAAAAAATGGGTAAAACCGTAAAAACGAAAACTCTAATAAATATGAGCAAAATCAGTATTGAATATCAAATTAGGGGTATAAACTAAATTGCCCCAAAATAAAATTGGCCCAGCTCATTTCTGTCCATGAATTCAGCCTATAATTTAAATTGGCCCAGCTCTTTTCCATGCACCATAAATGAAATTGGCCCAATTATTCTCCGAGGAATAAATAGGTCCATGATCTAAATTGGCCCATCTTTAGGGCCTGTTTAGTTCACGAAAAGAAAATTTTATGGATGTCACATCGGACGTTTGACTTGATGTCGGAAGGGGTTTTCGGACATAAATGAAAAAACTAATTTCATAACTCGTCTGGAAACCGCGAGACGAATCTTTTGAGCCTAATTAATCCGTCATTAGCACATGTGGGTTACTGTAGCACTTATGGCTAAACATGGACTAATTAGGCTCAAAAGATTCGTCTCGCGATTTCCCCCCTAACTGTGCAATTAGTTTTTTAATTTATCTATATTTAATACTCGATGCATGTATCCAAAGATTCGATGTGATGTTTTTAGAAAAAAGTTTTTGAAACTAAACAGGGCCTTAGTGGATTGCATTTTATAGGGCTGATTTGGTTTTAAGCCAAAACCTGCCATACCAAAATATTGACATTTTAAACAGTAATTTTTGCAATGTTTGGTTTTCTACCAGCCAATACCACACAAATGTTGCCAAAATATTGGCATTGGTAAAAACTTGCCCATGATTTAGCATTGCCACTAGTTTGGCATGGTTGGAAACCAAACAAGCCCATAAATCTGGGATTATTTTTCCCATTCTTAATTATTGCATGAAACGACCACCAATTCATACATGTGATAATGTAATCTGAAATTTAACAATCTATTCATTCATTGTGTTCATGTCGATCTCGATCAACTGATGATCAAGGGCTCCTAGTCTTGGCAGTCCACGAACTCGTAGTCGACGACGAGGTGCCCGTTGGCCATGCCGCCGCCGTCGGTGTCGATCTGCCGGAACACGGCGACGTCGAGGTCGAGCCCGCCGGTGGAGCACTGGTCCACCACCCTCGCCACCGCGCTCGCCGCCGTCGCCGTGTTCGTCACCTGCACACACACCGACACGCGCCGGGCTGCAATCTGGTTGTGATGGGTATAATTTGACAGTGATACGTGCCTAGTAGATTTTGACTGTGTGAGATGGCATAATAAATATGTTGTTAATTCCAAGTTGCACATTGCGCAATTGTATACTTCAGAGTTCACACATTACATGTTGGTATTTTTGTATTCTCCATGCAATACTGATATTAGCATCTCTGGATTATTTTTTCAGGTATTCATGACTATTGACTAGTGAGCATTATAATTTGAATATCTCAAAGAAGTATTATTCTTTTTGCCTATTTGCATCTACTGGCATTTGGCAGAAAATGAAAGCCTTATTATCTGCAAGACTGCACATATATTTTTCTGGCATTCTTGTTACTACTGTAGCCGAGCTGTCAGGCTTCGTCAGCTACGTTGTACACGTTGGCTGGTTCGTTCATGAATGAGCCACATGTTGAAGAAAATTAAGCAATCAATCACAAGAAATTCTCATGCAAATAAGTGACTGCCATTGGGCCGGCATCCAGTAACACAAGCAATCTACGGTTACAAGTCACAGCTCCATCAGGTTACAAGAACAATGCAATACATCATTTGGATGAGAACTGTATCTTTAAGTGCCATTTAGTGGAACATTTCTCTCTCTTTTTTCTTAACTTAGTCAAAATCCCCAATAATAATACTCTGAACTTTCAGTTTAAGAACACCTAAAAACTTCCGTACTCAATCTGAACAAACTCCATTCAGGCCTCAGAAGCTTTCTGAAATGCAAGAAATTCAGTACAAGACACACTGATAGTCTGATACAGTTCAAACCTGGACAGAAATTACAAATCGACTTACACTGGTCCATTCCCCAAATCAGTATTACAACTTATTTATCCCTTTAAAAGGCATGGTAAATGACACTAAATTCTTAGCAAGAACCAGCTCAGATTCATGTCCTACTACTACTATCAACATGGAGCAACCGCAGGGCACGTGCAGAGCAGACCGAGGTTGAACAGAACTCACATCGATCGCAGAAGCAGAATCTTCAGAGAAAACATCATCAACAGCACAGAATCACCAGAAAACTCCCATGGCTGTTCCCTTCCAAGTTTCTCATCTCTGCAAGCTGCTGCTCTCCTTAACTTGGTCACCTTGCTTCATCACACTGACAAAAACCTCCCATGTATATATAGCGATGCAGAGAGTTTCAGAGTTCAGACATTCAGTGCCTGACAAGTATGGACGAAATCAAATGAGATGAGAACAATTCAAGAATCATCAATAGGGGACAGATGGGAGATATCAGCAGGAAGACACTTAGCTGAATGTTCTAATCTTTTTCAGTAGTACCAGTTTCTTGTTGCAAAAAGCTGGCTAGACTGTGTGACAAGAAGGGAAAGACCATATCTGGTTCAGATTCAGAGTAATGTCATGACCTGCAAAGAAGGAACAGCATGGCACAGTGCACAGAAAGCCAAATTTGAGCATGGCAGAAGATTTGGGGAAGAAAGTGCAGAGCTGTAGGGCTAAATTGTGCATGGTGTGTAATGATTCTGATAAGTGATATCTCTAGCAGATCTGAAATACTAGCCTGTTTTGAGACAAAGGATATAGAATGTTTGTCACTCTGACCACCAAGATTTATTTTATGACACTTTTTTTTTGACAGTTTTTAGTCATTAATATCAAAGGCCTTGGATTTTGTTCTCTGGTGAAAAGATCTGATCAGGTCAGAAACAACAACAACTGATGCTAAAACCGTTCTTTTTTCCTAGAAAACATGAACTATGTCAAGTAATACACTTTGATAGTTCCCATAATGCATTTTGATATATATTTTTTTAAAAAAACATTGCACTATGCAAATCGTGCAGTTGTCTCTTATCACCTGTATAAACAACATGGAGTTCTTTAGTCCCCTAAGTTACCCCTATCAGCAATAGAAACATAGGTCAGTTCTGAAATCTGATGCAGTATACTAAAACGTCGGAAAATATACAATTTGTCTCTTCTTAATAAAAGATACAGCTTATCCGACTCGATCGCACGAAAGGTGAACAGTCCATGAAAAATTGGAGAATAATATTAAGGATAATTTTACCATCCTTGAGAAGATACTGGGAGGTACTATATTTTCTAATGTAAATTTTGATACCTATAGATACTAGGTACGTAACAAAATTTCCAGTGCAAAATTTTAGAACCACCAAATTCTCAAAGATTATAAAATTTCTCTAATGTCAATCTGACAATTTTCCAGTACTACTCATGACAGAGAGAACAGAGAAGCATAGTGCAGTGCTGCTTCACTTCAGAACGAGACAGTGATGCCAAGGAGGCTGATGATGTGAGCGATGAACTCGGCGAGGTCAGGCCAGCTCGCCGCCGTCACGAGCTTCCCGTCGGCGACCGCGCCACCGTGCCGGACGCTCGCCGCGCCGGCGAGGCCGGCGACCACCCTCGTCGCGACGCCGCTCGCGCAGCTCCTGCCGTCGAGGAGCCCCGCTGCGGCGAGGAGGAGTGGCCCTGGTCGATGCTGGCGACCACCTTCCCCTTCCCGGCGAACTCGCGCACCAGCGCCACGGCCTCGCCGCGCGTCGCCAGGAGCTCCGCGCGCGGCCGCCCGGCACAACGACGCCGTCGTACTGGTCGGCGTCGATGTCGCCCCAGTCCACGTCACCGCGAAGTTGTGGCCGCGCCTCTCGTCGCTCGCCGCCGCCGGGGTGGCGTCGTAGATCGCCGTGACGCACGCCTCGCCCTTGCGCTTCGTCGGGCACGCCGCCTCGACGCGGCAGCCCACGCCGGCCAGCGCCGGAACGGCACGTTCGTCTCGTAGTCGTCGACGTAGTCCTGCGTCGCGACAAAGGCCGGGTTAGCCGCGCGCCGGCGAGGCGTTAACGGCGGCGAGAGAGAGAGAGGAGAAGAGTAGGCGCAGAGGAAGAGACGGCCTGCCGCGCGCCGACGCGGGCGCCATGGCGCGGAGGAGCTCCCAGATGATCTCGCCGTGCGCGGGCCAGCCGATGGCGCTCAGGACGTTGCCGTCGGCGACGCAGAGCCCGAGTGGGTCAGGCTCCACCCACTCCCGCCGGCGAGCTCGACCACACGCCGCAGCTGAAGAACGCCGTGCACTGACGCCGCGCATGGCGCCCGCGGCGGCGAGCAGCAGCTGGCTATGGCACGTCACAGACCACCGGCCGCCTGCGCGTCGCGTCTGCTCCTCCCCGGCGAACGCGGCGACGAGCGACACGGCGAGCGGTCCACGCTGAGCCGCTCGACGAACCTCCCGCCGGGGACGACGAGCGCGTCGTAGCGCGAGCGTCGGCCGCGGCGGCGCGGGCGAAGTCGGCGGTGACCGCGAACGGTGGCCCGGGAGCTCGGTGTAGAGGTCGTGGCCGAGGAACTCGTGGACGGCGGTGAGGCAGGCGTCGCCGGGGGGCTTCTTCCCCGGCGCGACGCAGTCGACGGCGACGCCGAACGCGGCGAGGCGTAGAACGGCACGGCGGCCTCGTATCCTCCATGTAGTCGCCGCACAGCATCAGCACCTTCTTGCACGGCGCATGGCTGACTGCTTACTGGCTAGAGCACAGTGCACACTGCTTACTGGTTAGATGCCGATGCGGATATTATCGGCCACCGGATATTTGTAAACAAAAAATAATTTGTAATAAAATTTATATATGTGTTCTTACGATCTAAAAGCAAATGATGAAAAATAAACTCGATGAAAAAAATCTCAAAATAGCTTCAATTTTTAAGGTTGAAAATTCAAATTTTGGTTGATAAGTATAAGTAACACCGAAAATATGTCATTCGACGTATTTCAAAATAATAATAATTTATAGATAATATTTTTTATATATACGTTCTTAGCATTTAAATGCTAATGCTAAAATATAAAATTCGATAAAAAGAAAAAGCTTCAAAATCAACTTTAAAAATTGAACATGTGTGTATGAGGAAACATGGGAGTCATGATCAGCTCATCGTGTCAAGAAAGTGAAGTACAACCTAACATAAACAGTGTCAGGTAATATCACAAGTATCGATAATTGGTTTTTTTTTTTTAAAGTATCAAGCTAAGTATTTGGAGAACCAATTTTCGAGAAGTATTAATTAAGAATTAATTTGTTTTTTCTTGCAAAGTAGTATTGAACAAGTATCAAGATTTCATCTAAACATATCTTTATCATCACTTAGATTAATATGCACAATATAGCAACCAAGTTACGGAAAATGCTACTGGGCGAGCGATCGCCCATAGCGATCGGATTTTCCCCCCCCCCTCCCTCTCCTCCCTCCACCTGGTTTCCTTTTTGGCACGCATTACTTTTCTATTTAGTAAATTTATGCACCTAAAGTTATACACCTAAAGTTTACACATCTAAAGTTTAGAGACTAACAGTTTATATATCCGATTTCAAATTTGAATTTTGAATTCAAATATTTTTTATATATAGTATTTCTATACATCTAAAGTTTATAGATCTAAAGTTTATAAGTCAAAAGTTTATATACCCGTTTCAAATTTGAATTTGAATTCAAATATTTTTCATATATAGTATTTCTATACATCTAAAGTTTATACACCTAAAGTTTATATACCCGATTCAAATTTGAATTTGAATTATATCTGATTCAAATTTGAATTTGAATTCAAATATTTTTCAATATATAGTATTTCTATACATCTAAAGTTTATACACCTAAAGTTTATAGATCCAAAGTTTATAAGTCAAAAGTTTACATTCCCGATTCAAATTTGAATTTGAATTCAAATTTTTATATATAGTATTTCTATACATAAATTTTTCTAACTTTTATTTTTCAAAAAATTTTGTGTAGTCTACTGTAGTAGAAAAGAGGAGAAGGGAGGAGGAATAAGGGAGAGGAGGGAGGAGTATAGGGGGAGGGGGGCCGGATCCGATCGCCCAGGGCGATCGATCGCCCATTAGGCCCCCCCACCAAGTTATACCCTAGCACAAGGTTTTGACCCACTAATGCTCTTTTAAAAGATATATTAAGTGAATCAAAATTTATAACAGTTATAACTGATACACTTTTCATGCGAACTTTGTTATATAGAGAAGGTTACTTAGTATGGAAAATTTTCAGATAAACTATCGATCAAGACATCAAGTATTCCCTGTATCCAGTTTTTGCTTCATAATAAGGTCTTAGTTTTTGTTTCATAGGGAATTAGGGATTGACCAAAGTCGAACTCACCAGGATTAGTAGCCCTGTTAAAGTGTGAGGGCCCATACTATGGGTGCTTGGGCCTGGGCCTGTACGTGGACCAAACATCAGGTTTCATTGTCCTAGCTAGCTAGGCTTTGATTATTATTATTATTATTTAGAACATCTTCACTTTGATAGAATATAGTTATGTGTTACATTCCTTTTTGCTGTTCTTTTTTCTATTGCTTTTCTGCAAGTGATGATGTGGTTGTATCTTAAGTGTGCTTTAAGAAAAGATATTTAGTCTATTCAACATAATTTTCAATTTAGAGTTATTATAAACCAAGGTAGTTATTCGCTGTATTTCTATAAGTGCATAACGAAATAATGCATGTCAATATGTCATTGATTTTTTGTATGAATAAACCATGTCGTTGTTAACTACATGGTTGTTAAAATCAAAATAGTTGTTTAATTTTCTCTAGACAGCCTACCAGATAGCCTTCGACCTTGGAGCATCTCCAACAATCCCTTCATCCTACTATCAAAGCCAAAATTTAGCAATTGTGGACAAAAGTTACTCTCCAACAGCCTCTCCATTCCATTCTTCAAGCCATATGGCTGGCCAAACTCCTTCCCTCACTTGCTAAACTTGGCTAGCCTACTTCCCCTTGCCATTCATGGGTCCCACCACATTTTTCCTCTTTCAAGTGTAGCAACAGCCATAGAGTGATAACCTTGCCTTCCGTCATCCTCAGCGTCCGCTGCCTCCTTCCCTCAGCGCGACCTGCATCGAGCTCCACCTAGCGTCTATGCCAAGCCACCACTGTGCGGCCTCCCCTATCGCCACCGACGGCTTCTTACCTTCTCACCACTTGCCGTTGCCGCTGATTTCTACCCTCTCGCCGCCGCTGTTTTGGAGAATGGAGCCATGGAGCAATGATTGGGAGAAGGAGAACGGGAGGAATATGAACGAGAGACTGACATATGGGTTCCGCTGTCGTAGACTTAGAATAGAGAGTGTAGATGGAGAGGTTGTTGGGTGAGTAACGAGTCTAACATGCCAAATCAAATGAAGAATTAGCTAAATGGATGTTTAGAAAGTTTGATTTTAGAAGTCTATTGGAGAGGCTCTCGGTGAAGATTGGAACCAGCTATCCCAATTCCCAACCCCAACTAATGATTGATAAGTCACACGAGCTGTCCTATAATTAACTCCTATCCGTTCGGATTTATTTTTTACTGGAGTGAATCTGTTTTTTCTCCTTTCCGAACCACGTAGACACGACAACAATATACTCTACTCAATAAAAAAGATGTGATTATTCTTTCTCTCTTCTCTATTAATGTACGTGGCAAAACTTTTGCCCTCTTTTTTTTAAAAAAAAAATGTAATAATACATATCCGATGATGCATCCTAACAAACATATAGAGAAATAAATCACATCAAAGTTGAATATGTCACTGTTAGTTGTGTCCTTATTACAAACCCTCTAATAAAGCTGGATATTAAATCTTGGATATTGATTGAAAGCAATTTTTTTCCCTATGGTCGCAGTGCGCCGCAACACAATTTAAAGGCCAGCAGCTGTCTAAATAAATTTCGCCATAGTTTTTTTTTCCTGTTTAGAAAGAGAGCTGAGGTCTCCCATTTTATTACTGAAACCACAGCTTTCACAGCCACCAAACAAAACAGAAAAAGAATAACAAGTCGCTTTACACATTGACAGCGCATGACACTACGTACCCCATCAGCCGGTCCGGTGTCATCCCTTCGCGATCGATGTGTTAGGTCAGTAAAACACTGATTACACTAGTCACTAGAGCCAAAACATTAATTACAGCTTGATAAGGCTACTTGCAGCATTTTCTTCCTTAATTCATGGACGAGACCTATTCATGTGGTTGTAGATTAAAACGTTAGGGTAATTTTACCATCCATGTAGTCGCCGCACAGCATCAGCACCTTCTTGCACGGCGCCATGGCTGACTGCTTACTGGCTAGAGCACAGTGCACACTGCTTACTGGTTAGATGCCGATGCGGATATTATCGGCCACACGGCATATTTGCAAACGAAAAGTAATTTGTGAATAAAATTTTTATATACGTGTTCTTAGCAATCTAAAAGCAAATGCTGAAAAATAAACTCCGATGAGAAAACCTCAAAATAAGCTTCTAATTTAACGGTGAAAATTCAAACTTTGGCTGATAAGTATAAGCATAAGCGAAAATATGTCATTCGACGTATTAATAAAATAATAATAATTTATAGATAATATTTTTATATATACGTTCTTAGCAATTTAAATGCTAATGCTTAAAAAATATAATTTGGTGAAAAGAAAAAGCTTCAAAATCAACTTGAAAATTGGATTTGAAAATTCAAATTTTTAGTAACAACTGATGTTGTATGGAGGAAACGATGGGAGTCATGATCAGCTCATCGTTGTCAAGAAAGTGAAGTACAACCTAACATAACAGTGTCGAGGTAATATCCACAAGTATGGATAATTGGTTTTTTTTTTTGAAAGTATCAAGCTAAGTAAGTATTGGAGAACCAATTATCGGAGAAGTATTAAGAATTAATTTATTTTTCTTTGCAAAGTAGTATTGAACAAGTATCCAGATTTCATCTAAACATTTCTTTATCATCACTTAGATTAATAAGCACAATATAGCAACCAAGTTATACCCTAGCACAAGGTTTTGACCCACTAATGCTCTTTTAAAAGATACATTAAGTGGATCAAAATTTATAACAGTTATAACTGATACACTTTTCATGCGAACTTTGTTATATAGAGAAGGTTACTTAGTATGGAAAATTTTCAGATAAACGATCGATCAAGACATCAAGTATTCCCTGTATCTAGTTTTTGCTTCATGATAAGGTCTTTAGTTTTTGTTTCATAGGGAATTAGGGATTGACCAAAGTCGAACTAACCAGGATTAGTAGCCCTGTTAAAGTGTAAGGGCCCATACTATGGGTGCTTGGGCCTGGGCTTGTACGTGGACCAAACACCTGGTTTCATTGTCCTAGCTAGCTAGGCTTTGCTTGTTCCATTCCTTTTTGCTGTTCTTTTTTCAATTGCTTTTCTGCAAGTGATGATGTTGTTGTATCTTAAGTGTGCTTTAAGAAAATATATTTCGTCCATTCAACATAATTTTCAATATAGAGTTATTATAAACCAAGATAGTTATTCGCTATATCGATATAAGTGCATAAGGAAACAATGCATGTCAATATATCATTGATTTTTTATATGAATAAACCATGTCATTGTTAATTAGTTACATGGTTGTTAAAAATTCAGATACAAGTAGACACTAGGTGCTTAATTTTCTCCGGACAGCCTCTCCGATAGCCTTCAAGCTTAGAGCATCTCCAACAACCTCTTCATCCCACTACCAAAGCCAAAATTTAGCAATTGTGGATAAAAATCGCACTCCAACAGCCTTTCCATCCCACTCTCAACCCATACGACTGGCCAAACTCCTTCTTTCACTTGCTATACTTGGCCAGCCTACTTCCACTTGCCATCCGTGGGTCCCACCATATTTTTCTCTTTCAAACGTAGCAACGGCCACAGAGCGATAACCTTGCCTTCTGCCATCCTCATCCACCGCTGCCTCCTTCCTTCAGCGTGAGCTGCATCGAGCTCCACCTAACTTCCATGCCAAGCACTAGCTTCATCGCTATTGACCCAATCTCGTTGAGGAGCAGCGCAATGGCGAGGGAGTTGCAATGAATGGTGTTGGGGAGAACCAACATGGAGGAAGGCGCGCAGCGGGGTGGCACGATGGTGAGGGAGGAAGCGGGCGGCGGTGAGGGAGGGAGGGCGTGGTGGTGGGGCGGCTCGGCGGCAAGGAGGGGAGGAAGGACGAGGCTGGCGAGGAGTGGATCCGGTCGGAGTCATGGTCAATGACACCAGCGAGTATCCTCCCAACGCCACCGCCGTTGCCTTCTCTATCCTTCTCGCATTGGCTCTGCCTTCATCCACCGTTGTCGCCCGTCGCTGTCACTCCGCCCTAAGCCACCACTCCGCCGCCTCCCCTATCGCCACCGACAGCTTCTTACCTTCTCACCACTTGTCGTTGCCGCTGATTTCTCCCCTCTCACCACCGCTTTTTGCTGAGGATGGAACCATGGAGCAATGACTGGGAGGAGGAGAAGGGGAGGAATGAACAAAAGACTGACATATGGGTTCCACTGTCATAAACTTAGAATAGAGAGTGTAGATGGAGTGGTTATTGACGTGAGTAATGAGTCTAACTTGTTAAATCAGATGAAGAGTTGGCTAAATAGATGTTTGGAGAGTCTTAAAAGTCTATTGAAGAGGCTCTTAGTGAAAAGTGGTACCAGCTATCCCAATTCCCAACCCCAACTGATGATTGATAAGTCACACGAACTGTCCTATAATTAACTCCCATCCGTTCGGATTTATTTTTTCTTGGACTGAATCCGTTTTTTTACTCCTTTCCGAATCACGTAGACACGACAACAATAACTCTACTCAATAAAAAAAATGATTATTCTTTCTCTATTAATATGCGATGCAAAACTTGTGCCCTCTTTTTTTTTTAAAAAAAAACGTAATTACGTCAAAGTTGAATATGTCAGTGTTAGTTGTGTAAAAAAAATACGTAAAAAAAAAACACCTATATAGTAAAAATACTACATATCGGATGATGCATCCTAACAAACATATGGAGAAATAAATCACATCAAAGTTGAATATGTCAGTGTTAGTTGTGTCCTTATTACAAACCCTCTAATAAAGCTGGATATTAAATCTTGGATATTGATTGAAAGCAATTTTTTCCCTATGGTCGCAGTGCGCCGCAACACAATTTAAAGGCCAGCAGCTGTCTAAATAAATTTCGCCATAGTTTTTTTTTTTCCTGTTTAGAAAGAGAGCTGAGGTCTCCCATTTTATTACTGAAACCACAGCTTTCACAGCCACCAAACAAAACAGAAAAAGAATAACAAGTCGCTTTTACACATTGACAGCGCATGACACTACGTACGTACCCCATCAGCCGGTCCGGTGTCATCCCTTCGCGATCGATGTGTTAGGTCAGTAAAACACTGATTACACTAGTCACTAGAGCCAAAACATTAATTACAGCTTGATAAGGCTACTTGCAGCATTTTCTTCCTTAATTCATGGACGAGACCTATTCATGTGGTTGTAGATTAAAACGTTAGGGTAATTTTACCATCCTCGTAAAGTTACCATATTTTCTAGCGTAAAATTTAGTACGGTTCAGGTACTAAATATCTTAAGGTACCAACAAATTTAACGTAAAATTTAGGTACCTTAAGTTATTTTCTATAGGATGTAAAATTTCTCTTAACGTTAACGTTGTTACCTGAACATGCATATATGTACCCTTTTTGCAGAAGAATTCAACTTCTGATTACAAATGTAGACAAAGGCTATTTTTAAAGATGGAGTAAGCGGACACTCTGTACCATACCTTGTCCTTTGGGAGTTGGATTAATTGTTCCCGGCCCAGCCAAACCTTCAAAACTTTGAGAATGGATATAGCTAGATTTTTTAACACTAAAATCCTATGATTAGAATTATACTGGCAAGTACTAGCTATCATTATAGTATACTTTAAAACTAAGTTATTTGTGGTGGAACCAATCCACCCGGGTACAAATCCTAGACTTGACACTAGTGCTCACATTTACGGCTAATTATTCTTTTAGTGATAGTCGATGCATGTATTCTGAGACAGAGGTGCTCATAGGGATAGGGTTTTTTTAATCTGTTTCGATTTGTCTTGTGAAGTACGTACTTAGACAAACTTAATTACTTCCTCCGTTTTATAATGTAAGACTTTTTAGCATTGTCTACATTTATTTAGATGTTAATGAATCTAGACATGTGTATGTGTTCAAATTCATTAACATATATATGTATGTGAGCAATACTAGAAAGTTTTACATTGTGAAACGGAGGGAGTATTATTGTCTCAATGTTTTAGCGGTAGACTGAAAGTAAAAGAAAGTTTAATTTTCTGAACAAATTAGGAACTATTGATGACAACTAATTAAATTGATGTACAGCAGAATAAGGCAATATATGTCCTAGTAAAGATTTGAGGAAATTTTAGCCAGCCAGTCGATCACTAATAATTGTACCGTCAATCAGACTTAATTAATTACCAACCGTTTAATTAATGATTTGATTATATATATAATCAAGCTCGCATAAGATTGACAAAATGCCATCTGAAGTTGTGCCGTGAAACAAATTATTTGCTCCAGCTAAGCTAAATAAAATCATAAAAACCTTGCATTTTCACGATATATAGGGACACATTATATTTATCAAATTAACGCTATTTATTGTGAATATAAAAAATGTCATACTAGATAGCACAAACAGAAGACTAGAACTGAATTCGCTCGCAACCGCCAACGAACCGAATTAAAAGAAACAGCACATTACACGTTTAATTAAGCTGGCAATAAAAAAAAAGACAAGTTAGACATTCCCATCATATATTAAACCGGCGCCTTGTATATTACTCAAAGTGACTTCCTCTTAATATTCATGAAACAAAAATTCAAACTTTCAACTTCAAAATCATATTCATGCATGCTTCAACTTCAAATAGCTCTGAAAATTGTTCTTATGCTACAAGTTGCCTGACCCTTGGCAGCGATGGCAGTAGCAATGGCTGGTCTTTCTTTAGCGGCACGCTTTAATTTAATTCTGACTTATAATTGGGTAGGTCAATGAACCTATAGCATTGTTTTAGGTAAACTATATGTATTAAACTATTTAGTAACTATGTAATATTATAGAGATAGCTTGTCTTAAAGCCCTAAGAAATACCTCAAATCACTAAGGTTAATGGTCGTATTAATTGTGCGTTCACCACGTCTGCGCCCCCATAACCTCCATTGATGTTAACCTAAAACTATTTTTAATTTCTCCGTTTTATTTCTAAATGATTGGTCCAAATTAACATCTCACCATCCTATGCTGTGTAAATATTTTACACATTTCCGTTTCATAATCCTAAACAACAAAGAAGTAAAAAAAATAGAGTAATATACAAAATATAAAAATTAAATACCGTATCCTCATAAATCAAGATCTACTAGAAATTGAACCAATATCACACCACTACAATCGCGAGTGAGATCAACAGATAGGAGTAATAACTAAAGAGAATTGCAGTTGGGAAGGTGGCCACAGGTGGTAGGAGAGATGAACAGATTATGATCTCACCCTAGCTACGTTTAATTTGATTTGGACTCGAAGCTGAAACGATTTGATTCCGAAAAGCAACGTACCCTGTATTTGATTTGTTTAATTAACAAAAAAGCGAGCAATTTATTAGTCGCACAGGGAAATGGAAAATTAAATTAAAGCAAATCGCAGCAAATGCAACCAACTTTTGTTTTCTTTTTGCGGGGAATTCAAATGCAACCACCTGACCTAATCCCAGCCATGTTGTTAGCGCTGGTCTTAATTACACCTGCAAGCAACACACTGGATTTGGCAAAAAAAAAGCAAATATTAATATTAGTTGGACACATGCGATTTAATTAAGATCTGGTATATTCTGGTTTAATTTAGTGCTGATGAAGAAAAGATCTCGATTTAATTAATTCTTGGGTGTGTGTGGTTACTGGTTAGGCAGATTAGCTGATCGATTCCAACTTAATTAGCTATATCCAAGTTAGCCACCTGAATGCAGTAGCTGTAGCTTTCACCCAGGATCAGCACGGTACGCATCTGCATATATATATATGCAGACAATATATATTATCCTTGGATGTTAGGTTGGAGAGATGATCTTCCTTTGACCAATTGCAGCTATTCTATGCTATGCATGGTCGCTTGATCTCGATCGACCATCGCGTGCATATCTGTGTATATATATTATATTGAATGTATTCATCATGGATCGATTAATTGGATATCAGCTATTCTAGATTATATTGGTTGATAATTAAATTGGTACGTACGTGTCACGAAATGTGTAATTGCATGTGTGCGTGCGTAGGAATATCCATGTGGATCGATGATTAAACGCGCTCTTAAGTAGAGTCTGGCTAATGACAGTAAGAATATTAATATACCGAACAAAACAAATTCATATCCACGTTCTTTATTTAATGTACGTAGTAATCGTCATGGCACGTGTGTGCTAATTAAGCTCTCGTTCGGCCGCTGTGTTAGCAAGCTCTTCCTCGATCGATTGATATGTACATATCCGTGCATGTTCATAGGATCAAACATACTCCCTCCGTCTCATATTTTAAAGGATTTTAAATAAATGTGACATATCCTAGCACTACGAATCTAGATAAAGAGGCTATCCAGATGCGTGGTACTAGAATGTGTCACATCCACCTAAAATCTCCTATAATATAGGACAGAGAACCTAAAATCTCTTATAATGTTCATAGGTTTGAGGATCTAGAAAATTTACCGGGTGTACCGAACCTATCAATTATAAATATAATGCTCCATTTATGTGCTAAAATGAACTAATACAAATGGGATCTCAAAAATTTGCCCATGGGTTTAACTGTTCTAAGCACATCTTCTTTATTTTCCCAGAGAGATGTGGTCACGTGCAAGTTGCAACTATACGTTGCTAGCTAGCTAGAACCCATACGGATCGATCGATGGAACGCATTAAAAGAGGTCATCCGCCACCAGCACGTACATAGCTACACGTTTGTTGACCGGCCCCTTGACCTTCAATGAATTCCACCGGTTTTAGATCGACATGTGAGTTAGATGTATTAGTCACTTCGGTGGTGTTTGGATCCGGGAATTAAAATTTAGTCCCTGTCATATCGGATATTTAAACACTAATTTGAAGTATTAAATATGGACTACTTACAAAACTAATTACATAAATGAGAGCTAATTCGTGAGATAAATTTTTTAAACCTAATTAATCCATAATTAGCACATATTTACTGTAGCATCACATAGACTAATTATGGATTAATTAGGCTCAATAGATCCGTCTCTTGAATTAGTCCAGAGTTATGAAATGTGTTTTGTCATTAGTCTACGTTTAATACTTCTAATTAGTGTCCCAATATCCGATGTGATAGGGACTAAAATTTAGTCCTTGGATACAAACATGGTCTAATTCGTTAGTTTACTCGAAAGTTTAATGCTATATATAAATGTAGTATTATATACCGTATGTTTCAAATCTCATTTTCCACATCTCTGATTTTTTTTCTAAACACATAAAAGAATTGCACGTTAATATATTACTAGAAGAGAGCAATATTTAGTACACAACGTTACACAGCTCTGACTAATAGATTGTAACGATTGGATTGGCTTGTACGTTACAGATAAGGATTGAGCCATCGATCGGATATAAGAGGAGGTCGTTCCATATTTGTTGTCATAGAAGTGTTTTGTGGTTTGGATAAAATTTCCTTTCACTTGAGACAAGTTATTTTATCCATGTTTGCAGTTAATGTTGTTGTCATTTCTCAAGAACCGGCGAGAGAAAAACATTTTATCTCTACCGAGTGTGCAAGATATATATATTTAATATCAACACAAGAGAAAATATAGACACACTAGCTAATTTATCACACATGAAATAAAATTATATGTCCAAACCAAGAGGAAAAAAAAAACATGGAACAGTAGGGCGCTGACGGCGCCGGCCGGAAAGCAAAGCTATTGGCTGCAAGCATGGCCGTGGTTGTCGTCCGGCCGGCTGAGGTGGTTTGGAGGAGTAGCAGAGGTGGTTGACTGCTGGGCCGGAATGCTAGCAGCTGCTGTACTATTAAATGAGACGAGGACAAGGAGAAGAAGACTCAACAGTCAACAAAGAGAAGATGTGTATTCCCTTCTTGGAAAATAAATCAATGGCATATATTCTAGTAAACGAATTTAAACATACTCACATCCTAATTAATGGAAGTCTAGACGTGGTAAGAAATTAATATAGAGATCGAAATTGTACCTATGTAATCGTGTGTAGATGACCGTGTCAATACGTCCTTGCTAACATGTGAAACGTAGTAGCAGATCAGGATGTACATATATATACTTTCTAAAGAAATAGAAGCCCATTTATTTCATCGAACTTCTTTTTCGGATTTGCTATCCTACTGTCGACAGTTTTTAGGGGTGAAAAACTTTCAAATTTTAAACCGTCCAATATGCTTTGAGATTTATGCTGGTGGAGGAAAATGGAAAATAAATGAGTTACATATCACTTATATTATAGTTACATATTAGTTACTAATGTAACTACATTACAATTATATAGTAGTTACATCTGAAAAATTTTCATTGAAAAAACTGTCAAATGTTGTATAGCTCCTTCCCCCTTTTTTTTCACCGAATCCCTTAACCCAAAAGAATTTCTAGCTAGGCTCCTTTTGCACCCCCAACTAGTTAGAATAATCTTTTAATTTTGCAATAAAATTTGCTAGGATTGATAGTGCATTATAACTAATTATATCTCAATATCTTTTATGTTGAATAATCCCACATTAGTTGTGGAAGGGTAAGGGATCTAATATATAAGTGGAGAAGTCTCTCATCTTATTGGCTAGATTTTGGGATGGGAAAGACTCTTTACGATCCTATATTTTATATTTTTTACTATTTATATAAGTTGAAAGAACTGAGACTGCTTTAGACATAGAGGTTTTAAATTGCAAGCAAACAGTCAAAGAAAATTTTGATAGTTGTATCATCTAGGACTACAAAATTTCAGCATAAAGTACAACTAGTCTAAAGAGAAACATAGAAAAGAAATTATACTGAGTAGTAAGTGAATCATTTTTAAGTGATCCAACAGAATAATTTAGAAAGTAAAATAGTTTTTTTTTTTTCATTTTGAAAGAACTCCTGAAAAACCCCATAAAAATGCAAATGCCATAGAGCAAACAGCAGCATGCATGCAAGATCTAATATAGTTTAATGCTGCTAAAAATATCTGATTTTCATGAGTGCGTGTTGGTTGGGCAGATTAGCTGATGATGCTGCCTAGATAGATAGGCACCACCTGTAGCTGTCATGAGGATAGCATGACATATGTATGCATGATGAATATGGAGTATGGTTGTTAGGTTGGAGAGATGATCCACCACAATTGACAAATTGGAGCCGTGGTAATTTTTACTTGCGTGAGCATATCTTGCATGCATGGAATGGATACTGTTCCTGCTTATTGAGCCATAAATTTAAGAGGAAAACCCTGAGGCGTTGGGACGTTGTTGCAAAATGTCTTCTTCTCTCTTTGATGGTGTTCTTCAGTGAAAACTATGTCCTGATCTCCTAGATGGGTAGCGGCGATGCTCTCAACGTCATATCCTCCCTAGAGGTATCGTTTTGAAATTCCATTTTTCGAGAGATGTCGTGATCTTGTTTTGCTTTTCAGTAGCGAGGATCCGAATGTAGACACGTGATGTGATTGTCCTTTTTCTATTTTCCTAACTATAGTCTTTCAGAGCTATAAATTTGTTATTTTTTTTACTGATCATACATCAATACAAAACTCTGCATTGTCTCGGTTGTTTCAAAAATAAATTTAAGAGGAAAACTGACTAAAAAATAATAAATAAACTTAAGAGGAAACTAATTAACTTGGTTAACACGTCTTCTTAATAACGAGAGCAATGCTAGCGTAACTAAGACTTGAATTACATTTTAGTTAATAAATAAAATCATGCAACCACAATTTCACTGTCATCTAAGCTAAAATTAATTAAGTGTTCTCCTGATCATAATGCTCTCAGATCATGCATGTGCAAGACCTAGAAGAATTAAACGACCTTTGATTTTAGTTTGGCAAATAATGCATGGAATCCAGCGGCTATATACGCTTCCTACAAGAAGAAGTTTTTCAAAAGAAGAAAACACACACCTAAGCTAGAAGAAGATGGTTAGTCATGCAATATTAAATGATCAGGTTGTTAGTTGAAGCAAATATGTACAGTATTAATATGTGCATGCATATGGGGCTGGACGGAAAAACAAGAGGAGCTAGCTGGAGTACTATAGCTAGCAAGTCCACATGACCACGAGATTAATTAGTATATATATGCAGAAAAATGTTTGGTCAAATATATTCAGAAGAAGATATAATATCTATGTATGCGTTCCAAAAATAATTAACAGGTTTAAATTAATGTTTATATTAGGCATTTAGGCCATCGATCCGAACCGCTTCACTAGAGCTAGATGTTCACGTGCAACTGACCAACCGTACGTTGGATACGCATCTGACGGCTGGTCGTTCCTCGACAACTCGTTGCCTGCGCACGTGGTTAATTTCTTCAACCTAGCTTGTATAGTGATCGATAGCGAATTAGTGATGCTCTTTCCATAACCTCTTCCATGATTTAGATTTTTCTGCTACTATACGGTACGTATTAGTGATACATATCTCTGGCATAGTATAGGAAAAGATGGAACAATCGTTGCAGTATGTGAGCACTGTTCATTATTACAAAGGTTAATTATCTTACTGTAGCTACCATAGCCCTGCAGTAAACTTTTTTTTATAAATGAATCGTCGCAGTACCAATTAATTCATTAAATAGAGTTAAAGTATCGTTAGGGAATGTCTCTCAAACAAACAAACGACGACTCTTGGAGCCTTGACGCTCTGGCTTTTACGGTCAAGTCATGGCTTCTTATCTGATCTTGGCTACTATGATATCTGAGGTTATAGTTCTGAAATTATCATTTTCACTTAATGAATAAATAACCGAACAATATAATATATATAATCTCTCAGAAAAAAATTGAAAGGGCTACTATACTTCTCGTCCGAACAGGATGATATATACGAGGTATTAAGTTTTGATAACCGGTCAGTATAATGTTCTTATTCCTATGAGTATTATATGATACAGGTAAGATATCCGATAATACTTACGAGGTATGATGCACTGCTTTCTAGCTT
Organism: Oryza longistaminata; assembly: GCA_009805545.1. Lineage (NCBI taxonomy): Eukaryota > Viridiplantae > Streptophyta > Magnoliopsida > Poales > Poaceae > Oryza > Oryza longistaminata. Next base: position 15,577,098 of record CM020188.1, on the reverse strand, counting down.
GGTATCAGACTGTGATACCAATCGGAATCGACGGGTATGTGTTTGGTACCCGTGGCGAGGAGGAATTTGGTACCAGTGGCGAGGAGGAAAGCCGGATGCATATGCATGTTGTTGCCGGTGTGGAGGGAAAAAAAAAACAAAGCTTATGCGTCCCGTTGCCAGTGGTAAAGATGAGAACGACGAAGAGAGGAGGTGATGAGGACGAAATTTGTACCTCCGGCCAAGAGAAAGACCACCGGATCTTGCTCATAGTAGAGAAGCAATGCTGAAATCCAGATAGTCTCTGCCATCATGAGCGTTTTCATGTAGTCTCTGCCATCATGAGCGCCCTCACACGAATACGCACTACATGAAAACGGACATACCATGTGAGGTCGGGCTCTGCCATCGCCGCCACCGTGAAAGTCATGCGAGATCGGCCGGCTTCGCCACCGTTGCTTACACACCGCCCGTCTCTTCCACGTATGTATCGAGATCTAGAGAAAGTGAGATGAAGGAGATGGGAAAAGCAGTTGCGGATGAGATTAGAGCAAAGGGATAAAAACGTACCTGGGGAGGGGATCCCGTTCTAAATATCTAGGACGGATTCCCGGTAAGTAGCATTCCCCAAAAATGAAAGCACACACACGTATAAACCCCCAACTGGTCGCACTGATCAAGACGCCCATGTCAACCCTGCAGCGATCCCATGCTGCAGGGGTCGCCGGTCAGTACGTCGGCCGGCGCGTCGATCGCCGACACCTTCCTCTCCAGTTTATTCCCACACGTAGAGCACGCGATGAAGGAGGGCACATGTCGCCGCCGCCGCCGTCTTGAATTCATTCGATCGGTTGCAGCGACGGGGTCTCGACCAGATAAGATAGAGCTGGAGACGCGCAGAAGCAGTAGCAGTATATGTCAGTAGTTGTGGACTTGTAGTTGACTGATGGCCGGAGCAGCTAGCAGCGCTATAAATCGATGGAGGAGAAAGATGGGTTCGATCGAAAGGAGTTTGGTACGGCCCTGTGTTTAAACGTTTACGGGTGATCAAAGCAAAATAGTTGGGGTGACAATGAAATGGGCATGAAAATATGTGATAAGGAAATTCGAACGAAATTTGACGCGTGGGGGCTTATGCACGCGGCTTGTTAATGACACGAGAGTAGTATGTATAAGTGAAGGTGATGTTAATTACAGCGTCGTTCGTTCCCTCCGTTTTATATTATATGTCACTTTAACTTTTCTAGTTAAATATATTTAACTTTAATAAAGTTTATAGCAAAATATAACAATATTTTTAATAGAAAACAAATATAGTATCAAAATATTTTTAATGTTAGATTTAATAAAATTAATTTTGGTGTCAATTAAAAATCTTGCTATATTTTTCTATTAGTATGGTCAACCTTAAGATATTTTGACTTCGAAAAAAGTCCAAACATTTTATAATATGAAATGGAGAAATATTAAATTGTGTGTACTCTATTGCTGTAAATTAAAGGATGTGTATTCATCATTTTTGCGCAATCCTCCCTTAGTTTAGAAGTGCATACTAGCTAGTTAATTTGTGCTAAAAATTAAAGAGTGTTTAGATTTCAGGCTATACTGATATTTTTAAAATTTTCAAGTCACTTTTCTTTTTGCTCGGATGATGATCTGATGGTTCTCATAACTCTGATCTATTACTTAATTATTTTCAATAAAGCCCTTTCTTTCTTAGACAAAATGATAAAAAAATAATTTACAATGTGATTACATGAAATAAACTTACACTTCATAAAAAATTACAAAACTACATGGACAAATATTGAAATTTAGATAACAATAAGGTAAACCCGAGTTTAACAGCAAAATTTGCGGTAAAAGATAAGCTAAAATTGCATATTTTGCATATCACTATAAATTTTGGCCTAGCAATGTCCAATTTTATTTCATGCCGAAAATTACTGAGTTAGAGCTTGAGGAAAAGTGTAAATGGTCCAAAATGGAAAAAAAAAGTCAGAATAAAAGGATGTCCAAATTAAAAAGGAAAATGTTGGCTAATAAGGAGGTCACACAAACGTAAAAGTTTGGTAAAGAAACGAGATTCAAACTGAAATTCACTCCTCTTTAAATTAAGGTTTTTGATTAACAACCCACTTTATACGGACCGGTCCGGCCGGAAAAGAAGCTTAATTTGTGCCCCTTAATTAGAGTACTTTTGTATATAATATTGCCTTTAATTTGGTCAAACTAAATGCTACGTACGTACATGCCCTTTTGGATCATCTATAACCAAATTAATTAAGGGGAGCAAGCTTCTTCAGATTTGGTTTTGGTTGTTGAATTCGATCAGCTTGAATTGGCCTGCGCCTGATATATATGTCGATCGGCTCAACCACAAATTACAAGTAAACGTAGCACGTCACTCACGTTACGTACGTTCGTCTGGGCCGGTGCAACCGTACAACGGTGCAGGGGTTTACAGTTTCCATCAACGAGAAAAAAAAAAACTAATCTCTATGTGTATTTAATTTGCATGTCCCAGCCGGGATCTCTATTCCATTAGTAAACATCATATTTGCATGTCCAACTATAGCTAGCAATTTAATTAATTAATTCAATGTGTGTAAGTACGAAGAGCATGTATGGCGTGTTTAGTATAGACGTATACGCTCATAATACACAAACACTCACCACTATGAGTACCTCCAAAAGATTATGTTGGTACATCCAATTTATTAGGACTTGAACCCCTACGAGCAACCCCATTAAATTTAGGACTTAAACTCAGTTTGAACTGGTTCCACCACAGGAAATTTAAATAGTTGAGATACACTTACTTTGCATGCGTATAGCATGCTTTGTATATGTATACCTGCAATAAAGTTTATGACGCATGCATTAGAATCAGCTCAATGGCACGTGAAAACGAAATATCATTAGCGTATTCACAATTAAGTAGTAACTATTGTAAATTTAAAAATTAGATTTATTTGATCTTTTGAAAACTTCTATATTATTTTTTTCACGAAGCGGATCTCATTAAGAAAGTAAATGAGAAAGCAGTCTAGATCACAAACAGGGGTGGATCCAGCGTGGATGCTAGGGAGACACTCGAGCCCCCACATACCCCACTGGATTATCACTGGTAGAAGGAGAGAGGGAAGGTGGAAGAAGAGGGAGAGGAGAAGGAGGAGGGCTGAAGGATCCTGGATTTGTCCCTATCATAACCTTAAGTCTGAGACATGAGAATTAATTGTCTTTGTCTGCCTTTATATATGCAAAATACTTACATGAATTGAGTAGTTGACACTCCTCTGAAAAATTGACTTACATATTTTATTTTATTTTTTCAGTTTGATGAGATATCTCATGTAAAAATTTGACAAATATAGTATATGTTTTTCCATAATATGTTATAATAAGATTAGGTAAAATAATAAACTTATAAATTGGAGATTACGCAGAGAGGTTCTAGACGACAAGTTAAAAAAGAGAGAGGACGGTAGGGAGTTGTGACAACAATATTGATGATGGAGAAAACGACTGAAATGTGTCATATCTAAGGTCGTCTATTGCAAGCTATATCACACACCCTCGGTCTATCCACATCTAATTAAGCTATACACCCTATTCTCCGTCAAACCTAGCTAGCCCCTTCATTTCCTCCTCCTGTTGCTGATGCTAAGTTGCTAACCCACTCTCTAACCAATCGAAAAACTTTTTGGCCGGCTTTTCCAAAATTACAAATCTTACAACTTCAATGAAACAACTTTTGCAGCATAATTTTTTGCGAGGTTGTGTGTATTCATGTCGCCAACCTTTATATATACAATAAAACAACCAGTTTAATTCCAGTAAGAAATGTTCGACTGCTCAGCTATAAATAGAACACACTATGCGTGTCGACTACACTACAGTAAAAAAAGTGCAGCCACACATACCCATAATCTACTCCCTCCATGTTCAACTACTTATGACTTTATTCTATTTATCTTTAAACTTTGATCATTCATCTTGTATTATTTTTTTTAAAAAATACAAATACTTAAAGGTAAAGTGTGTTCTATCTTAATAGGTCCATAAAACTTTCATTAAAATTTTATCTACCCATTTCATTAAAATTTATTAATGGTTAAAGTTAAAATGAATCAGTCAAAAAGTACTGACAGTTTGAACACAAGAGGACATCCATGTCCAGCATGGAAACGTACGTGGCTGTGACCATAATCAAACCCCGATTGGAAAAAGAATGTCATCTCGTTATTTGTAAATCACTTAAATAGTAATGACTATATTTTTAAAAAAATCAACAAGATTGATTAATATATGACAGGTCACTCTATACAAATATACAAATTAAAATTTAATACATATTGTAAAAAAATTGACTGTGAATATACATTAAGTAGTTGTGATTTTTTAACTTATAGAAAGTTATATTCTAACATGTATGTGTATAAATTGATACTTCATCCGTTTAAGGTTACAAGACGTTTTAACATTGGTCAAAGTCAAACTGTTTTAAGTTTGACTAAGTTTATAGAAAAATATAGTAATATTTATAATACTAAAATAGTTTCATCAAATCAATAATTGAATATATTTTCATAATAAAATTGTGTTTTGTTAAAAATATTACTACTTTTTTCTATTAATCTGGTCAAACTTCAGTTTGACTTTAACTAAAGCCAAAACATCGTATAATCTAAAATGGAGGGAGCACATCACATGTTAATATATTTTCTAAAATTGTACTCTCTCCGTCCCTTAAAAAACCAACCTAGTACTAGATGTGACACATCGTAGTACTACGAATCTAGACATACCTCTATCTAGATTCATTGTACTAGAATATGTCACATCCAATTCTAGATTCGTTTTTTCCGGGACGGAGGGAGTATATCACTGTTTAAGTACTTGATCCGTTTCACAATGTAAGTCATTCTAGCATTTCTCACATTCATATCTATGCTAATGAATATAGATAGATATATATGTCTAGATTTATTAGGATCAATATGAATATGAGAAATGCTAGAATGAGTTACGTTCTGAAACGGAGGGAGTAACTTGCAAAGGATGAAGAAACGTCCTCACATGTTTAAAATCCACTCTTAACCCGGCCGAGCCAGACCCAAAACCCGCGCCACGTACGCGCGAGCCCTTCTCCCCCTTTTCCCGGCGCCTTCGGCCTCCTCCCTCCACTGCACTGCACACATTAATGGTAGCTCCCGGTGGTTGCACCCACCCCCCACCTCCTCCTCCACCACCGCCGCTATATATCCCCCTCCCCCTCTCCCCGCCATCTCCGACCACCCACCACCCCCGCCCTCCGCCGCGTTCCATCCTCTCTCCCCTATCCACCATGAGCGCCACCGCCACCCAAGAAACCGCTCCCGCCGCCGCCGCCGCCGCAGCCGGCCCGTACCGGCCGGGGAAGATGAAGCTGCTCTACCACCACACCATCTCCAACGCGCCGTACCTCGTGCTGGCCGCGGCCGCGCGGCCGTCGCGCTGCGGGCGTCGCGGCTGGCCCGGACCCGCGCCGACGACCTCGCCGCGGCGCGGGAGCTGCTGGCGTCGAACCTCCCGCTCGCCGTGGCGCTCCTCGCGGCGGCGGTCGTGCTCGCCACGCCTACCTGATGCGGCGGCCGAGGGCCGGTTACCTGCTCGACTTCGCGTGCTACAAGCCCGGCCCCGAGCACGTGGTGACGAGGGAGACGTTCATGGCGCAGTCGGCGGCGGCCGGCGCGTTCACCGGCGACAGCCTGGCGTTCCAGCGGAAGATCCTGGAGCGGTCGGGGCTCGGGCAGGGGACGTACTTCCCGGCGGCGGTGCTCAACTCGCCGCCGAACCCGTGCATGGCGGAGGCGCGGCGGGAGGCGGAGCAGGTGATGTTCGGCGCCATCGACGCCGTGCTGGCAAAGACCGGCGTCCGGGCCAGGGACATCGGCGTCGTCGTCGTCAACTGCAGCCTCTTCAACCCGACGCCGTCGCTGTCCGCCATGATCGTCAACCACTACAAGCTCCGCGGGAACGTCGCCACCTACAACCTCGGCGGCATGGGCTGCAGCGCCGGCCTCATCTCCATTGACCTCGCCAAGCAGCTGCTCCAGGTTTAATTAATTACTACTCCTACCTCCTAATTACTCCATTAAGCTACTAACTACCAACAGAAAAAAACATCTTTATTTCTCCATTAAGAAATTAATTCATGATGTTTACTTATTTCTTGTAGTCTAGCTAATTAAACCGATATTAAATCTAGCTTAACACACTACTGTTAAGCAATCAACATTTTTTGGGTAAACTGTAGATGGTCAGTCAATTCTGAAATTTCTTTTGATTATACACATATAATTTTGGGACTTGACCAAATTAATTGTAAGCTAGTACAAAATATATACATAAACCAAAGAATTAACTAACACTGCACAATCAACCTCGTAAGTAGTTATTCCTATCTCTGACGATATAATAACCAAATTAATCTCAAATAGTCATCCCTATATTTGTTCCAAAGGTATGATACATCAACCATATTAAGAACCAATTAATAATCAATCAATTAACCTTTGTGTAAAACTACATAATATTTCCAATCTTGCTAATCACCTGCTTAAATTAGTTGCAACCCATAAACAAAATTAAAAAATTAATCACTAGGGCCAGCTACAGTAATCAGCATCTCTCCAGCTTGCTTGGGGATTAACTGCTGGGTCACTACTACTACTACCAAAAATGGTCCAGCCAGGCCAGCAGCAATAATAACTGTACAAACTGCTAGAAAGACACAGGTGACGTGTCCGACCACCTCTAGCTGCTAGCTCCTCGCCGCCGTTAATGGCCGGCGACCACACCGAGAATCATCAATGCGCGGAGGAGACCGCCACCTGCGTGCACAGCACAGCGTGTGGTTGGTCCGATCAACTTGTGCCCTAGCTAGCTCGCCATTGATGACGACGACAGCTAGATCGCCCAAGAGAGACCCACTGCACTAAACTCAAAAAGTTCATCTATGTGTGGCTGAGAATTGCCCTCCGTGAGGATGCACGAGAGAAGAAAAAAAAAAAGAAGAAGATTAAGAAGATACAAAATCATTAACGTATGATGTACTGAATATTAATTATTTTCAAATTTTAAAATAAATCAATATGATTTTTAAAAAATATATCGTTTAGAAGTTCTGAAAGCGTTCATTTAAAAAAACGAGACGTTTTCTCTCGATTCACTGCTAACGAACATGGTCTTTCGAAACAGATTATTGACTGAATTATTTTAGCGAATCATGTACACAGTGATAAATACAATTTAAATATTTGTTTAAAAAATAAACTTAACAAAATAGTTTAAAACAAGTGAAAATAAGATTTTTTTAAACAAAATTTAGGGACATGAAACTAATAATCCGCGACAATAATCAATGACTGGATATATATATAATTTGTGCGTTAAATAATTTGCAGGTGCACCGGAACTCGTACGCGTTGGTGGTGAGCATGGAGAACATCACGCTCAACTGGTACTGGGGCAACAACCGCTCCATGCTCGTCTCCAACTGCCTCTTCCGGATGGGCGGCGCGGCGATCCTCCTCAGCAACCGCGGCGGCGACCGCCGCCGCGCCAAGTACCAGCTGCTGCACACGGTGCGCACCCACAGCGGCGCCGCCGACCGCGCCTACGGCTGCGTGTTCCAGGAGGAGGACGACGCCGGCGGCGTCGGCGTCGCGCTCTCCAAGGACCTCATGGCCGTCGCCGGCGAGGCCCTCCGCACCAACATCACCACCCTGGGCCCCCTCGTCCTCCCCATGTCCGAGCAGATCCTGTTCCTGGCGTCGCTCGTGGCGCGCCGCGTGTTCGGCCTCGCCGGCGTGAGGCCCTACATCCCGGACTTCAAGATGGCGTTCGACCACTTCTGCATCCACGCCGGCGGCCGCGCCGTGCTCGACACCATCGAGAAGAACCTCGGCCTCGGCGCCTGGCACATGGAGCCGTCGCGGATGACGCTCTACCGGTGGGGGAACACGTCGAGCAGCTCGCTCTGGTACGAGCTCGCGTACGCCGAGGCGAAGGGCCGCGTCCGCCGCGGACAGACGGCGTGGCAGATCGCGTTCGGCTCCGGGTTCAAGTGCAACAGCGCCGTGTGGAGGGCGCTCCGCACCGTCGAGCCCGGCGCCGACGAGCGCAACCCGTGGGCGGGGGAGATCCACAACTTCCCCGTCGAGGTGCCCAAGGTGGAGGCCGTCGCCACCGCCACCGCCGACGCCGCGTCGTCGTGAGGTCGCCGCCGACGAGGAAGATGGTGGTTCTTGCAGGCTCGGTTGTTTGACTTATTTTTCTTAGTTTCTTTCTTGTTTTTTTCTTTCTTTTCTCTTTTTTCTTTTGGGGTTTTGAAGTATATACCATCAAATTCGAATTAATGTACGCTGTAACGTCAGGCAATCTGTAAACATTATTTAAATTTGATGATGGTTTAAACTAAGGTGACTTGGTTTGGAACCTGATGTTTGGATTCATCGTAGCTGAGAGTCTGAGATAGATGATGTGGGCTGGAAAAAGAATGAAATCAATCCTTCCAAATTGTATAAACTTATGTGTAACTGATATAGCATGGGATGGGCCTAATGGGCCACGTTTTATATCCCCATGTGATATGTTTGGGCTAAATTTTGGTGGACTTTCTTTTGGGCTTGTGAATCATATTAACTTGGGCCGGATAATCCCCATCATTTCTCTTTGTTCTCTAAACCTACTAAATTTGCCGTTAATTTGCTAGTAGTCAACGTGTACTTTGGTGTAGGCATAACTGGTGTAGGTGTACTAAGCTCCAAAGTTCAAACACAGTACACTTCCATTGCAACTCGAAGTGAATTCAAACCGTGCCCGAAAAATATAAAGATTATAGGCAGCTTGCGAAAGCAGAGGAGTGTAAAAGTATATTACATATAATCATCTAAAGTATTTTGTAAAATTATTTTAAACTAAAAAAATGTATTTTGTTGGAGGGGGTCAGGCCAATGCCAATCTCCCCTTGTATGTGCCACTGTGTGAAAGTATGCTCTCCTATATGTCCTTTGCTGAAAAATCAGTTTGGCAATCAGTTTCTTGACTTCTTGATTGGCCAATTAATCTACGGCGCATTGCACTGCTTAATTGTTTGGTGAGAAGAGACAAATTGACAACTAACAAATGTGCTATTGATCATATTATGAGGTGTACTTTTATGTAATGTCAGTTACATGTACTGCTAATTTTTCCACTTTTTTTAGCACACGTTTGTCAATGATTATACTGGACCTCACTTGATTGGGTAGCCGGGACGTCAAGATCAGCCAGCCTGCCTAACTCCAAGCCTCAGATCGATCGAGCCATTTCTTTTTGTCTTCACTTGAGGAGCTGCATAAGCAAAAGGCACACATCACCAACGTTGCATTGCGAAAGCGCCACAGTTCATGAATCATGACAAGTCCAAGGAGAAAGAGAAGAAAAATGTAATTTGCAGGATTATTTTTTTTGTAAAATGATCCCTGTAGGAGTTTTTTTTTTGGACGGTACCCGATTTGTTTTTCTCTTTAAGCTAAGGCAGAAAAGGGAAAGAAAAATGTAGACGGTACTCTCTCATCCCACATGAGTCTGGAGAAAAAAAATCGTACTCCTCTTAAAATATAACAATATAATATTGGATTAGATACAATATATACCACAAATTTGATAGAAGAATGTTCGGTTTCATATTACTAGTCTATCCAGATTTGTAGTATTAGACTGTGTCTAATTCAATACCATGTTGGTATATTTTGACACGTAATTAAGACAATATGATCAATTGATTCCAAGTGATGGTAAAAGAAGCAACATGTTAGGTGGAGTACTTCACAAGAAAAGTACAGGAGTTTGGATGAAGTCACTTGAAAGTACTCTCTCCGTTTCGAAATGTTTGACACCGTTGACTTTTTAGCACATGTTTGACCGTTCGTCTTATTCAAAAACTTTTGTGAAATATGTAAAATTATATGTCTGTATAAAAATATATTTAACAATGAATCAAATGATAGGAAAAGAATTAATAATTACTTAATTTTTTGAATAAGATGAACGGTCAAACATGTTTAAAAAAGTCAACGGTGTCAAACATTTTGAAACAGAGGTAGTAGTTTTTATAGGAATAGTAAATATATATCATAAACGTCAAAGAATCTGTAAGTTTCTCGTCCCATAAAATTCATATTTTTTTAGCTTTGTTTGAAATGCAAGAGTTGTTCCCTCAATATTTCCTAGGAATTGAGCTGATTCTCTAAAAATCATATGAAATAATTTATTTGTTAGCAAAAACCATTTATGAAGTAAACCATGGGAATTTGGTACTCCTTTTATCCTACAATATAAGGCACGGTCAAATTTGGTACGATTTTCAAAAATAATCTTTGGCTTGTAGCCTTGTACTATAACTTTGTAAATTTAAATGTCAATTCAATGAAATTATTTTCATCAAATAAAATTCAATTTATATTATAATAATGATTAAATAAAAATTTTAAAAATTAAATCTTAAAATACGTGCATATCTATGTTATGGGGAATTGAGGATTGAGGTAGTACATAAGTTTTTGGATCTTAGCTAGGAAAGAATTTGAAAGCTGTATCCTGGCTAAGAAACGTACTAAAGTCAAACAAATCTCAGATTCTCAGGGACCAGTAAGTGAATCCCAAACCATCGAGGGTCAAAAATGCAAAATGAACGAACTCTTCCTCTGTTCTTCTCGAATGCAAGTCTAACCTCTATATAAAGAGGAAGAACAAAAGCAAAGGAGATCCTGTGGGGGTGTGCAAGAATCTACCTCCCCTCCCCAAATCTCGCTCCCACGCCTCATCCCCGCGACTTGTGACAGGTAATGCCCCGATCCCCGCGGAAAAAGAAGTTCTTTTTATTGGTTAGTATTAATTCATCCCTTGTGTTCATGGTCCAAGAATTTGATTGAACGGATTGGTAATGGTTCTTTCTTGTTTATTAATCCGCCGGATTTCTGCTGTTCTTGGCTTGTTCGATTTTGGCCTGGCCATTTTGGATCGGTGGCTTTAGGATTTTTCTTTTTTTTTTTCGGCCAAAGACTCCAGATTTGTTTTGGGGAAGAGAAGAGGATTAGATAGGCTTGGACGCTTGGTTGGTTGGTGGGGAGTGAAGCAAGTAGTATTAGCCAAGCTGGAGATAGCTGCTGTAAATTTCTATCTTTTAATCTGTGATTTTGTGGATTAAACTTGCCCAAGGATCCATTTCTACCGTCTACTGCGTTCCATATCATGTTGCTCCCCCCAAAAGGGACCTACTTGCTTTGGTGTTGGATTGAAGCAGGGGGATCACATTTCTTACTATCTTTTCCTGAAATTGAGGAGACCGCACATGGCATTCCGTAACTTCGTATTCGATGAATTATTGTGTGTGTGGGATTGCTGCCAGATGCAGTTTGTACAATTTAGTATGAGCTAAGTTAGGGGTTTAGCTTTAATAGTCGCATGTCCTTTAAGGGTTGCAAGGCAGCACTTGGTTTTGACTACAAAGTTTGGCTGATTCATGTGTTATTGATTGAATATAGATGGTCAAAACATATCCTTGTTGTGGTTTTTCATATCAAATTCTGTGATTTTAGTAGTGGTCGTCTTTGACTGTGTCTAGAAACATGTTTGGCAATCAGAACTTTTGTTTGGTAGCCGAAGTAGATTGGTTGTTTGCTATAGAAGTTTATAATCTCAGCAAGGACAATGTATACCTCTTGAACGGTTCGTCGTCTTAAAGCTTGATGAATATGTGTTGCTGCAGAATGGCGCTCAATGAGGAGTACACATACGCGGAGCTGGAGAAGGAGCCTTACTGGCCATTTGAGAAGCTGCGGATCTCGATTACAGGAGCTGGCGGGTTCATCGCGTCCCACATTGCGAGGCGCCTCAAGAGCGAGGGGCACTACATCATTGCTTCTGACTGGAAGAAAAATGAGCACATGACTGAAGAAATGTTCTGCCATGAGTTCCATCTTGTTGACTTGAGGGTGATGGACAACTGCCTCAAGGTGACCACCGGGGTTGACCATGTTTTCAACCTTGCCGCTGATATGGGAGGGATGGGATTCATTCAATCCAATCACTCTGTTATCATGTACAACAATACCATGATCAGCTTTAACATGCTTGAGGCCGCTAGGATTAATGGTGTGAAAAGGTAACTTTTGAACTGGTGCTGGCTCTGTAAATCCCATGTTTTATTTTTCACCAATTGAAGCTATAGGATGCTAAGATCTGTTAAGGTATATAAAGCCTATCTACAGAAAAACATAGAAATGGAAATCACCACATAGTATTTGGCGGGAATCATCTACCTATTTGATTTGATATGCTAATACGATGTATTAATTTGTGTTTGGCTGAAGCTGCAACTTTGGGAAGTGAATGCCACATGTTAGTTATCATTAATTTAAAAGTGTTAGAATTGGAATGTGTGCCGCGTAGAGAATCTATGCGTACTGAGCTTGGATTGACCTGGCCTGTATTGGAAAGTTTCAATCAGGGGCTTCCTGCTAAACGATAAGTTTGATGACGTTAAGAGAAAGTGTGGACAAGTATTACTATTTCTATGCAGTGCGGTTGCATATAGCAGATTAATGTATATCAACATAACGGGCATGGATTGACCTCAATGAGGAAAGCATAAATTAGTAGAGTTCTACTTGGTGGTTGGTGCTGATTGATGATTTTTGGTGTGCCTTCATTTATTAGTGGATGTCCCTTATGGGGGATAGGCAGATAGGGGGTTTCTATGAAAACTTTTCACCTATAGGAGCTTTATGAACTGTTGGGGATCAAGGAAGATATTAGAATCTTTCAAATATTATCTAAAACTTGCATTTCTCTCCTGGTTAACAAAACTGCACTTCAAACATAGTATTCACTGGTTGTAGTTTCCAAAACAAACTACTTTTGCAGAGAATTGTGTTCAACTCTTTGATAGAAAAAAAACGAGTTTGTTGAGTTGACTGTATTCTTTTCTTTTTTCAGTCTATACATTGTTATAATTTCATTGTTATGCTTCCTGGCTTTCATAGATTGGCATGACTTGGGAAGCAAATGAAAGGAATGGATCATACGTAGAACCCTAGAATTCCTCAAAACAGAGCATTTACTTTAACAATCTTGTCATGTTATCATAACTCAGAAGAATCATCATTTTGGTTATTTTTTTTCCTTGTAGGTTCTTTTATGCTTCAAGTGCTTGTATCTACCCTGAATTTAAGCAGCTGGACACTGTAGTTAGCTTGAAGGAGTCAGATGCTTGGCCTGCAGAGGTTTCTAAACTTTCCCACTGATATATGTTCTGTTGCAAATTGACATGTTAACTATTATTTTAAAACAGCACTGATTTCAGTAACTACCTTTTAGCCTCAAGATGCCTATGGCTTGGAAAAACTTGCTACCGAGGAACTGTGCAAGCATTACACAAAGGATTTTGGCATTGAATGTAGGGTTGGTCGCTTTCATAATATCTATGGTCCCTTTGGAACATGGAAGGGTAAGCTACATATCTGGTACCTAGTAAAACTTGGGTATTGTTACTGTAGAAGTTCTAATAATTTATTGGCTCTACAGGTGGAAGGGAGAAGGCACCTGCTGCTTTCTGCAGAAAAGCTCTAACCTCCACCGACCGTTTTGAGATGTGGGGAGATGGTCTTCAGACTAGATCCTTCACGTTTATTGATGAATGTGTGGAGGGTGTCCTCAGGTAAACATTTCAATCTTATTTCTTCTATGCACAATCCAGTTATTCAGCATTTCCATATCTTAGTTTAATATCAAGCACATTTTTGCATAGATCTGTTTTTACTACTTTGATCATGTCATGTTCAGATTATAATTGAAGGTTTACATGTATATTAATTCCAAGAGAAGTATCAGTTGATTGTTAAACTTCTCGAAGTTTTCTAAATGTTATGGATATACTTATTTGATGAGCATTTTAGATTTTGAGAAACGCTTCCTTCTTTGCGTAGTTTTATTAATTACCAGTTGTCCAACAGGCAATTTATTGGATGAGAAACAGAATCTGTTGGTCCCTGTAGCTTGTGCATAGGACCAGTAGACTGGGAGCACATTGATTTGTTCGTCAATAATTTTAACCGTTTTGTTCTTGAGCCTTGAATAATTATCCTTTTCACCCTCTGTCTGCTTGAAGGAACATACCATGTGATATAAAGAGACATACCAATTTGTCTACAGTTTTTTTTTTTATTTGGGGTGGTCGACTAAGTCATTACTTTGCCAAATGCATTCAGGTTGACAAAGTCCGATTTCCGTGAGCCTGTAAACATTGGAAGCGACGAAATGGTCAGCATGAACGAGATGGCTGAGATAGTCCTCAGCTTTGACAACAAGCAGCTGCCCATCCACCACATCCCCGGCCCAGAGGGAGTCCGCGGTCGCAACTCCGACAACACGCTCATCAAAGAGAAGCTTGGATGGGCTCCAACCATGAGGCTGAAGGTACTACCACCCCTGATTTTCAGGCAACCATCTGTCTATCAGTTCATCGCCCCGAATTCATGCATTCTGATCATTCATCGGAAACTTGATTCTTGCGGCGCAGGATGGTCTGAGGATCACATACTTCTGGATCAAGGAGCAGCTCGAGAAGGAGAAGGCCGAGGGCGTCGACTTGTCGGCCTACGGGTCGTCCAAGGTTGTGCAGACTCAGGCGCCGGTGCAGCTTGGCTCCCTCCGTGCTGCTGATGGGAAGGAGTGAGCTCTCACCCTGGGCAGGAAACAGGCATCATCATGATATAGGGCTACTGGTTTCAGAATTTTTCAGATGCCATATGATGGTTGCCAGCCACCACCATCTATACAATTTCTTGATTCTGTTTTGGACCTCACTTCCTGAAAGATCAAAGTTTACTAGTCTGCAATTTTCACTTCTTTGTGTTGTAAACGAGGTAAACCGCTTTTATATATATAGAAGAGGGTGATAATGGTATAGCATTACAGGGGGGAAAAACTTCACAAGAACAATGGAATTAAGAATGAATTCAAGATATATGTGGCCTGAGCTGTGTTAAGCATTCTTAGGCTGTGTTTAGTTGGTGGAAAAAGTGGGAAGTTTGAAGAAAGTTGGTAGTTTGAAAAAAAAGTTGGAAGTTTACGTGTGTAGGAAAGTTTTTGATGTGATGGAAAGTTGGAAGTTTGAAGTTGGTGGAGGGGAACTAAACACGGCCTTAGGATATGTTCTCCCCCCTCATTTTCCAAATCATTTTCCTTGTTTTCCGCACGCGACCACGCGAGCTTCCTAAACTGCTAAATGATGCGTTTTTACAAAATATTTTCTATAAGAAAGTTGTTTTAAAAAATATATTAATTTATTTTCAAGTATATTTAGCTAATACTTAATTAATTATACATTAATAAACCATCACGTTTTTCGTGCGGGGAGGTGGAGTTCCTCCCGAACGTAGCCTTATTTTACACCATTTTCTGAGCCGTCCAATTTACATCCAATGGTACTACTGCTACTGGTTAAGTTGCAGTCACTATTGTGACTGCACCTGATCCAAATCCATGTAGCGTCTACATGAACTATTATGGAAACATGTATCCCGCCATGTCATCCACTCACCTAACCTTTTACTTGCATGTGTTACCCTAAAACATGGATGGGATCATTCAAGGTGCGCTCGTTTCAGCTTATAGGATTAGATTCTCCTCGTTTTCTGTTAGCACGTTTTTCAAACTGCTAAACGGTGTATTTCGTGCGAAAACTTTCTATAAATAAGTTGTTTAAAAAAATCCAACAAATTTATTTATCAAAAAAATATATATTAATACTTAATTAATCATATGCTAATCACATTTCTCGTTTTACGTGCGGCTAATCAGCCCAACCTATCTACTGAAACGAGCGCACCCTCAATCCAACCATGTATCTACAAAACCAATTATGCACCATAAATTTATGTTTGACTGCTGTGATGTGGGTTAGTATATAGAATCTGTTTAGCTTTGTGAAACTTATGAAACCCCACTAAATCTAGGAAGATCGTATTATCCATCATATCTCAAACAAATTACTCTCAAGTTTCAACCAACCACTCAATCTGGTAAACAAATATTTTTGAAAAACTAGAATATGGTGCAAAATAGTTTTCAATCCTGTTTTATGTTTGATGCACAACTTTTCATTACCCTGCTTTTTTTTGAGAAAGCTAAAAACTGAGTCTTTTACACAAAACAGAAACGGAAACAAGTAAAAAGAAACCAAGCTACACACGATGCGACTTCTGTTTTGAACATATGTTTGACCATTCGTTTTATTAACAAACTTAATTATCACTTATTTTATTGTGATTTGTTTTTCATTAAACATGACTTATATTTTTTATTTGCATAAATTTTTTTAAATAAGACGAATGATCAAATGTATAAGATTAAAAACTGGAGAGAGTATGTCCTATGTAATGGCTTATTTGCTCAACATTTTTGTCTCATCGAAGCACATAGTACAATCCATTTGCAAACACACTATACAAATCCTCCAGACATGACAAAAGAAAATATTATGAAAAACTAGCCAATGTTGTCGAACAGGCGAACAGCCGGTGCTGTTGGCGCTCAAGTCTACCAGAGGAGAGGTGGATCTTCTTCGTCTTCATACAGTACACAACCAAAATATTAGGTTACCACCAAAGAAACTTGTTTCATTACAGTCGGAAATTAAGAGAAGTTTGCGTATAGCGATATTAAATTTGAAGAATGTTTCGAAGACGATAGGAATGTCTCACAAATTAAGAGAAGATTGCATGAAAGGAGGAGTGCATGCATGCGCGTTCAAGATTGGTGTGCAGCCTCCTCTTCCTCTTTGGCTCTACCATTGTCAGATTGGAACTGCGAGAGAAACCAGTAGTTAAGTAAATTAATTATAATATTTAACTTTGGTTATTTCCTATGTACTCTTTAAATTTCGGTACAATTATTTTATTGTCTAAATGTAAAGAGGCTTTTAAGATTGAGCAATATAAGCTGATCTGTTTATTATATGGTGAGTTTTAATATTTTTACCAAGGTTGCGATTAATTGGATTGTTGGGGTAGCTCAAAAAAAATTAGTCCTACCCAAACGGGTTTCATACCTTCCAATGGAACCAATAGTGATTTTACAATAAACTATTCATGAGTTATATAAAAAGAAACATGACAGAGTATTTTTCAAGATTGACTTTGAAAAGGCATATGATAAGGTCAAATGGTTATTTGTACTACAAACCTCAGAATGGAAGGGCTTTCTCTTAAATGGTGCCAATGGATGATCAAGGGAGACATGTAGGTATCAAAGTTAATGACTAGATTGGCACTAATTTTCAAAAAAAAGAGAGAAGAATCTTGAGACAAGGCAATACTTCATCTCAAATTCTTTTTAACATATATGCTTCATCCGTCACAAAATATAACAACCTAGTATAAGATTAGAAACATACTACCTTCCGATTCATAGAATAGTACTGGGTTGCTATATTTTAGGACGGAGGGAGTAGTAGTTGATATGTTAGCTATCCTAATTAAGCATGCTAAAGAAGATCGGCAAATCGTGGATGCAGTTTCTCATCTATCAATTTTGCAATATGTTGATGATACAATAATATTTATTGATTACAGTTTGAATAAAGCCAAAAACATGAGGTTGTTATTTACTGTTTTTTAGAAGCTTTTTGGTTCAAAATAAATTTTTGTAAGAGTGAACTCATTTTTATGGGCCAGATTAAAGAACACAAGGATATATATATTCTGGTTATTCTGATGTTAATTAGGATATTTTTCTTTTAGGTAGCTTGGTATTTTGACGCTAAGTAATAAGGATTGGAAATCAATTGAGAAGAGGATAGAGAAAATAACTTGCTAATTGGAAAGATAATCTCGGTTGGAGGAAGACTGGCTCTAATTAAATCTATGTTAACCAGTTTAGCTATGTTTATGATCTTGTTTTTCGAGATTCCTAGAGTAATTCTTGAAAAAAATATGATCACTATAGATTCATAATTTTTTTTACAATGTGATAGTCGCAATAAGAAAAACATATTGACTAGATGAAATATAATTTGTCAACCAAAGAAACACGATGGCTTGGAATGCATAATTTGGATGTGCAGAACTATGTCTTCTACGCAAATGGCTTTTCAAGGATTAACAAGGATGGCATTTTGCATAATTTATAAGGAAGAAAATATTTAAAGAATCAAACTATCACCTAGACTGAGAAAACCAGGAGGCTTTCACTTCTGACCGGGACATATGAAAGTAAAAGATAGGTTTTTAAGCTCGGGTAATTTTATGGTTAATGATGGGAAATATGTTAGATTTTGGGGAGATAGATAGAGTTATAACTTTTCTTTTAGGGAACAATATCCATCCAACTGTAACATTGTTTGTACGAATAATGCAACAGTGGTAACAATCTTGGGTTTTGTTTCTCTTAATTTTTGTTTCGCAGAGCATTATTAGTAGGCCGGAATCTGGCTCTTTGGCATGCTTTAGTTGCAAAAACAGTACATGTACAATTGAATGAAGACAAATATATCTTTAAGATGAATTTGACATCAGAATGCTCCTTTTTCAGTTCGTTCAATGTGCCTAGCTTTGATTAACAATGGTCATATAGAGAGAAGCAAGGTCCCATAGAGACTGAAGGTGCCCCTTAAAATAAATATTTTTACGTGGTGTTTATTAAAAGGGTAACACTGGCCAAAGATAATTTAGCACGACGGAATTGGAATGCTAGTAGGAAATGTTACTTCTGTTTGCATGATGATCATAGGTGCATGGAGGCGGGTGCATGGGCGGGAAAGGCATTATAAGTGCCGGTTTTAGCTGTTTCGGCACCTATAGTGACGACACCTATTTGTCTCTTTGTAGTAGTGTGAAACTATTCAACATTGTTTCTTTGATTGCCACTTCTCTAAATTTCTTTTGAGGATTGTTTTAAATCAGAGAATTTCTCCCATATGTCTGGAAATTGACTTGCTGGTATCGATTATAAAAACCAATAAAACATATGTTAGCGGGAGCATCTGCTGCACTATATTGGACTGTATGGCTTAGTAGTAATGATATGGTTTTGACAAAGCTTCAATTCAATCCTACATACATGTACTTTTCAGGGTAACCTATTGGCTTTGCTTTTGATCCCAGCTATAAAGGTGTGAAGAAGACAAGGAACATTACAAGGCAACCTACTTGCAAAATCTACGGTAATGCAGATTTTCCCAACTTTGGATGAAGATTTTCTAATAGGACTACGTCTTACTTAGAATTTATCTCTCTTTTGTTGGTGTGTTTTTAGTTTGTCTTTACCTATCCTTTGTAATACTTTACATACCCGGTTGAAGAAAGTTTGTAATAAGTGATTGTAGCTTCTTTGAAGCAAAGGTTGGAATTAATTTATCCATTGTCTAAAATAAGTATAAGTTTGTTATGCAGCAAGGATGAGATTATATTTGCATGCTGTGGGTAAACCAATAGCTGTATACCTCTTGATCCCCAGTTGAAATATCCTGCTCATCATCATTTCCGTCAACTTTGTGTGTTCCTGAAATCTCCTCTTCATCATCACCATCATCTTTGTCTTTTTTCATCAGTAACTGAAATTGAATTTGAGAGACTGATGATACTAATTGGGCGATATAAAAAAAAGGGCTAACTGAGAAAGAAGCTGATTTTTTTAGATAATGTATTAAAGAAGCTGACTAGTTATGGGTCTTGGGGAGGAATCAGAACTGAGAAATCATGTAGCTAGAAGAGTTAACTAATCAATCAATCAATTAATCATTACTAGCGAAATCAATTGTACCTCTCCCAATCGGTTCACATGAATGGCAGGATGATTGGGGTGAGCATGGGCGACGCGCCTCCATGCTGCTTCCGCTTCCTCCACCTGCTTGGCCGTCGCACCCCCACATTGCAGCCAAATATGGACGGTATTGAGCAGAGGGAGGTTCCCCAATCCAACATCATTGGCAGCATCATCTTTGGCCACCCACACGTACAGTTCAACCTTGACGAGCATCGGCATTGCTCCTTGCAAAAACGTGAGCGCTATGTCCATGCGGCAGTATCTCAGGTTTGGGAACAAACCGTCACCAGCGACGACCGTCCATGGAAACCTCCTCGTGATGTCCAGACGGAGGGAGCGGAGCTCCGGCATCCTCGCAAGGACGTCTAGGTCCCGAGGTTCCATGGTCACCACTCTAAGGTCCAATATGGAGAGGTGTGGGATGCGCATGGAGTTCACCCACACTGGCAGCCGAGGCAGCCGGACGCCAGTGATGTGCAGCAGGCGGAGCTGTCGCGAGGGCTCCCAGCCTTCCCAGCCAGTCATCACAGGGGTCTCACTGAAATCGATAGCAAAAGAGATATGTATGCTCTGGATCCTGCGCAAGGTCAGAAGACACTCCATCAGAACATCCAATGAGTTCTTGTCTGTCTTTGTGTACCAATCAATCTGGAGAATCCTCAGATCCATCAGTTTGCATAGTTCCAAGGAAAAGTTTGGACAGGTGTCTTCGGATACAGCTCCTAGCGACAACTCTTGTAGGGATGTCAGCTTCCCAAGCCCGGTCAGAAATCTCGTCTTGTTCCCATTAATGCGTAGGCGCATTAGATTCCTTAGCTTGCGAATGGTCGCCGGCAATACCTTCAGGACAGTGTGTCTAACATCCAGTACCTGCAGGTGCACAAGATTCCCTATTTCCTTTGGGAGATCGGCAACATGTGTATGCCTTAGTCCTAGGTACCTCAGTTGTAGTAGCTTCCCAAGATGCTTGAGTTGACAACCTCCCGTGAAAACACAGTTTTCCAGCGCTAGCACGCGCAAAACCTGGAAGTTCGCAAGTGGAGGCATCACCATAATAGGGCACTCTATGGCATTGAATGACCTCAGCTGCTCCATGCTTGTGGCTAGGTTATTCTTGTTATCTTGGTTCCAACTCTTGTGCAATGCTACCCTATGGACAGTTGTGCTCTGTGCATATGAGTTGTGCTCCTCGCGCATTTTATCCAACACTTTTACAAAGTTTTCTTCTATTGCCAAGAGGCGGATAAGGTCCAGCACCATGTCATGGACATGGCAGCCATCCACAGTGCCAAGGTAAAGGTGGTGTTCAATTGGCTGGATCATGCTCTTATTTATAAGCTCAGTGAAGTATCTCTCACCGACCTCGAACAACCCCTTCCCTTGTTCCTCTTGGACAAAGCCTTCACCTATCCACTTCCAAATCAAAGACTCCTTCTCGATACGATGATCTTCTGGGTATATACTTAGGTGTAGTAGACAAGTCTTTAGATATGAAGGCAAATCATAGTAGCTGAAAGATAATATCTTCCTTGTGTTTTGTACTACTTCATTACGGTCTTCAGGCCCAAAACCAATAGAGTCGTACACCTTGGACCAATCCTCCACTGGTTTATCAACCAATAAACTAGCTATTGTAATTATAGACAGTGGTACGCCACCACATTTCTTTAATATCCTTTCGGTTGCCGCAACTAATTCATGATCACTTGGATCTCTGTAATTAGCACCAAATATTCTGTTGTTGAATAACTTCTTTGAGTTGTCATCAGAAAGCGGCGCCATGTTATAAACATCAGCAATTTCATTGGCAACTTGAGAAATACGAGTTGTTGTAATTACTTTACTTCCACAATTACTATCCGCCAAAGCACATTTAATAATTTTCCATGTTGATGCCTCCCATATGTCATCAATCACAATCAAGTATCTATCCTCATGGTAATAGAAAGGGCATGAATTAGTGAAACAATCAAGAATTTATTTGTAAAATTAAGAAGCTAATATACAGAGTCGAGGATCCAAAATGGCATCAGCAATCATCATTGACTCATTGTGCATCTCCATGAATAGATTAAATTTATTGTGTGGTGTACTCATGCAATTTCATTTTCTGTTTCGAATTGAATCGGAGTACCCAAAATGATTATGTAATATATTTGAACTTTGAGTCCATTCTGTTTAAAACACTCTGTTGATAGCAAACAAAATAGTCATCAGCATATGCAGAAAATGTACACACAAGCTATTTTGCGGCACTGTCTTACTGCACTATTGACTATCGAGGTAAGAGCAAAATTAAAATTGTGCCTTTTATTTATTAATGTTCAGTTTTACCTAACAAAAAGTAAAAAAAAAAAAAAGAAGAAGCAAGAACAGCACTGCCCACTCATTAAGTGATGCCTAAAACACAGATATATTAAATTGGCATATCTTTTCTTTCCATAGCGATTTATTGGATAATTCTATAATTTTTTGTGCAGAAATGTATACATCTATCGCATAAAAAAGCCATTTTTATGCGCGTAATGTATATGATATATACAAATGCACTCAAACCATCACAAAATTTAAAATAACACATAATTCTGAAGATAATGTTTTAATTTCAAAATTTTGTAACATGCCAAATAAAAATATCTAGCTTGATTCATCAAAACACATATAATATATACCAAATTAACTAAAACTGTTCAAATAAAAATAAACTGCATGCCGTTAGAAGTTTTATATTACAATAAAAAATTCTATCAATTATTCTTTTGGTTTGACACAACTAGATGCATCCCTTTAAAATTCCGTTCCAATTAATGTCAAATGAGAAAACAAATAGCACGGCCAGTTCATAAACAATACTCATTGTTATTACTTTATTTGTGTGCTGAATGCAGTTAGCATACTCTAAATGATAGTGATTACTCTTATTATTCTTCTCCTGAACTTTTCTTGTTATAGTTTGTGATCGTCATTATTACCCTTGGCACTAATATTCTTTTCATTACATCTCCTAGGTGGTAAGAGATATTTGGCCCTTAGATTTAATAAGATCTAATGGAATTAGTGGTCAACATTAATGTGAGATCACTATAGAATTTTCCATCAGGATTTGGTGGCACAACACACGTACCTCTTGTTGTCAAGATATTCTCGGAGCTCATCAATGAGATGTTTTTCACTTAGTGCTGATGCATTGAGTTCCTTGTACTTGTGCTTGTTAAGTTCAATCAGGATATCCTTGAGAACTTTCTTGATGTCAGGGTTCTGACCGGCTGGAACAAAACCGATACAGTCAAATTGCACTTTAAGCGTATCAAACACTGCTTTGGCAAGAGTTGTCTTGCCCAATCCCCCGAATCCAACAATAGAGACCATCTTGAGCATCTTGGATGCCTCATCCTCCACGAACAACCTCTTGATTATATCATTACTTGCCTTGTCAATGCCAACAAGATTGGTGGCCTTCTCATACAATGACAATATGCGAGGGTCAATAACTGTTGGAGTCTTAGCGGCAATATTGTCAATCATGTACCTATCACGTCGCTCCATCACCTCCTTGACTTGGCTCTTAACATCTTTGATGTCACATGCTATTTTGTGGTGGATCTTTACTTGGGCTAACCTATGACACTTATTGATAAACCATGTGAAGTTATGTTTGTTGGTTGGCTCAACTACATCAGCATGCAACATGAAAGTATCGATGATATCCTCGATGTTATAGGACAACTCCCTAACTTCCCTAGACCAGATCTTGACTTGCTCATCAAGCTGGTCTAGCGGAATATTTGAGACCTTCTTAAGGGCAGGTTGCATGCTCTCAAGCTCAGCCATGAGGAACTTGATCCCTTCCTTCACACTCTTTTGCAAGTCATACTCCTCCTTCAATAGCTTGCCCAGCTTGGGAAGGAGTGTTCCTATTGCCCCTGTGGCAAACTCCATACTTGATAGTTCCCTCCTTTCCCTCTCTGTTGTTACGATGACGAGGCATAGATTGACGACAAGTCAGTTGCTTTCACAATCCTATTTGTAGTAATTGACTCACTATAGTTTCCCTTCAAGTCCTGGTAAAAGAAAAGTATGTAAGAAGGGAAAAATTTTCAGCTGAACTAACTCAATTTCAGTAAATAGCAACAATGTTTTAGGATCAAATGAATTGCCCCAATTTCTGCAGATGTTTTGGATGTTCCTGCAGGTGCCTAACACCGAACAGAATGTTCACCTACAAGTCTACAAAACTTATTTAACCAAAAGAGTACCCAAAAAGTGTGAAGTGGGGTGATGATGCCTGCATTCACTACCACACAGCTTCTTGCACAGTCTCTTTTGCAGTAATTGCCTCAGATAGCTTCACCTTATATCCCAGCAAACCCTGGTAAAATAAAAAGCATATGCAAAACATCAGCTATGTGCATATTTTGGTTTTGTCTCCTTTTTTACTCAATGACCCTAAATGCAATTTTTAATAATATTTAAGAATGCACAATAGTCATATACTAGCATTTTTACACATGACACAAACTTGAATTTTTTTTTTTGTAACACTCCGTCTGCAATATCTGATTAATGCATCACACCAAATAGAGAAGGACCACATACACGTTATACTCAGTTTACACTTCCATCCTCGCTTCAAGTAAAAGGTTGACACATGGTTTGGGTCAATCGCTTCTAAGCTGGCCTTCATGCATTATACTCAGTTTACCCTAGGCCCTAGCCAATTAGTAGTGGTGTAGTTAAGACTTATGACCCAGAAGTAGTTGCAGTGGTTGTTTGTGAGGGCTAGCTTGTAATTTTTGACGCTTCAACTATAACTATATCATAGTTAAACTCGTCTATGCGAAGCGAATACGAAAGTGAGGATATGGTGATATTATGTTTATGAGGTCTGACTTTACATGGTAAGCTGGACTAATCCGTATTTTGGAGGCATAGTGTAGAAGGTGCCACATCTCTCTCTATATCTCTATCTCTACTATTATAAAAATTGAAGATGTTTTTGTCGATACTTTGGTAGGTCATCCGTGTTTGAGTCGGTTTTTAAGCTCATTCACTTTTGGAAATACAGATATGTGTTTGAGTCAGTTTTAAGTTCGTTTGCTTTAGGAAATACAAAAGACGTCTGGTAAGAAATCTCTTTAAAAATACTCGCATGATAACTTGGGACGCTTTTGAAAATACAAAAGAAGTTGTATAAGAAATCATTTAAAAAAAACTCGCATGCTAACTTGAGATAAGAGTCGGACTCCTAATTACAACTCATGATTTTCTAAAAAAAATATCCAAGTAAATTCCCACAATGATTTTCACCCTAGCTAAATCGTATAACAATAATAATAAAACTAAAATAGTCTTCACCCGCTGTAATGCACGGGCATTTTTTCTAGTTTATTAGAAAAAGAAAGGATGACAAACTCAGGTCTCTAGTGTCTGGTCTGGTTTAACCAGTCCTAATTAATCACTTGAAGGCTGCAATCAATATTTTAAATTATCATCAGTACGAACCCACAATCACTGTACTGCAACTCTAAGATGACAGAAACACATTTCAGCTAGCAATATTAGAGTCCATAAACACAGGATAAGATAAGTAATAGGGTAAGTCATGACCCTGGTGGCTCAAAATCCTGGCTTCCGCCCCTGGCTAGCATACTAAGAAGTCTAGTACTCAGGTACTTCCTTACTACTAGTAATAAACTGACTCCATATCTCCAAGTCTCAGGCCATAAAAAAAATCGCAGCAAATTAAACTCCCAAAATCAAAACAAATCCCAAAGCTCCCCATTTTCTAGAAATCTGAATTGAGGGAAGGTATGCAACTGACCTTGCAAATCAAAGCAGAGGGAGAGGCTGATCATCATCAGGTGGATGCATGGCTTCTCATCCCTCTCTCTCTCTCCCTCCCCTAGTGAAGCTTGGAGGTAGCGGTCATGGAGGCAAATTGAGATCTCTTCATCTGTTTGTTTTTATTTTGATTTTGGCCAATGTGAACTCTCCATCGTCTCATGCAGTTGGCAGCTGTGTGTTGACTGACAGCGTATTTATTCACTGATAACTTTGTTTAAGCATTTGCACGGGTCGCATGGGTGATGTGTCCATTTTTTTTAAGGCTGCTTACATCTGTTGTTTCAAAGACTTGGAGACACGTCACCACGCGTTGGACACGTTTATTCGTTTTCTAAAACAGAGTGAGCAAACTCCAGTTCGGATTTTAATTTTTAAAATGAAAGTAGCTATCCCATCATGCATTCATTCAGTCAGACTAGACTGGCTGACTCGGTTTAAGGAGTACTTGTATATATTAATTTATACGAAAATTTTAGTATCTCAAAATATATAGTATCTGAAGTTTTATAGATACCTCGTTCGTTCCGTATATATGGTAAAATTACATTACTAACTAACTCTGTTTATTGTCTCATCTTTCAGCATTTTTTTTAAGGATTGAACCAGACCAAACAAATCTACCAGAGTGAGGGTGTAAATGGTAGGTGTTTCCCAAGCTAAACGATGTTTTTTTCTAAAAGATTTATATAGAAAAGTTACTTTAAAAGATATTTAAATTTTTAACTAATATTTAATTAATCATATTACTAATGAGTTATTCTATTTTCCGTACTAGACATAAATGTTTCTAACTGACGGTCTTGAATGCAGCCTAAGAAGATTTGGCAAACGCGCACAGCAGAAATACAAACAATTAGGAGTAATATTAATATTATTCTAATATTATTAAAATACTGAACATATGAATCTCGCGGATAAATATTGAGAGCAAAATAATAGTCAACACACTACATAATCCTCCTGTTCTGGCGCCCAAGTCTACCAGAGGAGGCTGGTCCTCATCTCATCTTCATGCAGCCGGAGAGCAGGCTGCCACCAAGATCCTCCCCCCTGTTGCTACTGTTTTCCTTACAACTATGTTTAATTTAAGCTGCAGTAACACTTGATTTATTAAAACCATCTTCTCCTGAAATTGAAAATGAGGAAGGGGACGGTGGGTGTCAATTGAGGACTGAAAAAAGCTACAAACTGAGAAGGCAAATGTGTAAATTGACTAGCTAATCAATGAATTATTCATGGTTAACTAAACAAACCTTAGGTGTGTAAACCAGTTAACTTGAATGGTGGGATTGTTAGGGTGCGCGTTAACCTCTCTCCTCAATGCCGCCTCCACTTCCTCCACCACCCTGCCTGTGGCACTCTCGCAGTCGAGCAATACCGAGACTACATCGAGCAGAGGGAGGTTTCCCAAGCCAACCTCATTGGTCACACTATCCCTGGACGCTGGTACGCATAATTCAACATGCTTGACCATTGGCATGGCACCCTGTAGAAATGTGAGCATTATGTTTGTGCAACAGTATCTCAGGTTAGGAAACAACCCGCCACCGGCGACGGTCCATGAAAATTTTGTGTTGAGGTACACGTGGAGGAACCGGAGCTTTTGCATCCTCGCTAGGACATCTAGGTCCTGCGGCTCCATGGCCAGTACTTGGAGTTCGAGGTAGGAGAGGTGCGGGACGCACATGGAGTTCACCCATGATGGCAGCCGAGGCAAGAAGACGTGGAGGCCATCCATACAAAACTTGTGGAGTAGCCGTGGGGGCTCCCAGTCTTCCCAGTGGCTTACAAGGACCCACGAGCCAAACAAAATCTCCAGATGCTGGATTCTCTGCAAGCTACATAGAGACTTCACCAAGGCCTTTAGCAAGCCCTTGTCTGTCTCACCAAGCCAACTAATCTTGAGGATCCTTAAGTCTGACAGTTTGCGCACCTCCACAGCGAAGTTTGAGCAGATATCGATCGATACAAGGCCCAAAGATAGCTCTTGCAGGGACGTTAGATTCCCAACACTGGCAAGAACTCTCGTCTCTCTGTCGACGCATAGGCGCATTAGCTTGTTTAGCTTGCCAACACTTGCAGGTAGTGCTGCCAAGCCTGTGTTCCTTACGTCGAGTGCCTGTTGTTGCACAAGGGCACCAATTTCCGTTGGTAAGTAATCAACACATGTGTATCTTAGTCCTAGGTACCTCAACTGATGTAGCTTCCCTAGATGCTTCAGGTGACAACTTCCCGTGATATCGCAATGTTGCAGTACTAGCACACGTAGGACCTGGAAGCTTGTAAGTAGGGGCATCAAACTAATGGAACACTTAATGGCATTGAATGATCTCAGTTGTGGCATGCTAGCAGCCAGGTTATGGCTTTTTTCTAGGTTGCTACTCTTGTGCAATGCTATCCTGCGGACTATACTGATCTGCAAAGACAAGTTGTGCTCATCAGATGGTTTGTCCAATACTTTTACAAAGTTTTCTACATTTGTCAAACTGCGGATGAGGTCTAGGACCATGTCATGGACACGACAACCATCAAACGCATCACTGTAAATGTCATAGCCCATCGGCTGGATCATGCCTTTATTTATAAGCTCGGTGAAGTAACTCTCACCTACCTCATATATCTTATTCCCTTGTTCCTCATGGACAAATCCTTCGGCTATCCATATCCATATCAAAGATTTTTTCTCAATCCAACAATCTTCTGGAAATATGCTTAGGTGCAACAGACAAGTCTTTAGATGTGAAGGCAATTCATAGTAGCTATAAGACAATATCTTCCTTGTGTTTTGGACTGCTTCATTTCGATCTTCAAGCCCAAAACCGATAGAGTTGTATACTTTGGACCAGTCTTCCACTGGTTTATTAACTAACAAACAAGCTATTGTAATTATAGACAATGGTACACCACCACATTTTTGTAAAATCTTTTTAGTTGCCTCGGCTTGTTGATTACCCTCTCGACCTTTGCATTGAGCACCAAACATTCTATTGTAGAATAACTTTTTTGAGTTGTCAGCAGAAAGTGGTTCCATTAGGTAAATATTACCAACTTCTTCAGCAACTTGAGAAATACGAGTTGTTGTGATTACTCTACTTCCACAATTACTATCAACTAAAGCACATTTAATCATTTTCCATGTTGATGTCTCCCATATGTCATCAATAACAATCAAATACCTATGTGCATTGGAATACAACGGATATTCATTAGTAAAACAATCAATGCATAATCAAGAAGCCTACAAACATTAGAGATCCAAGAGGCATAACAAAATCATCAACATGTTACTTGACAAAGGGGTTAAACCCATCATTATTGATACAATAATTTAATCTCCGTGGCAAAGAGATTTAGACCCATAGTAGCGAGGCATGAGTGTGATGGCGAGTTGATTGTGGGGTTTAGTTTCACATGAAACATTGATGATATACATACCTAATGCAGATTTACTTAATCTCAACTATGACAACCAATAGCTAATATTGAAATCATTCTAATGGAAAAAATCATTCAAAAAACACTTATTATGGTTAATTAACAATCGATCAATTTGGTGGGCATTGAGTACATACCTCCTCTTGTGAAGATATTCTCGGAGCTCATCAATTAGTTATCTTTCACTTAGTGCCATTGTATCGAATTTCATATAGTTGTACTTGTTAAGTTCAATAAGGATGTCCTTGAAAACTTTCTTGAAGTCAGGTTTCTGACCCACGGGAATCAAAGCAGCACACTCAAATTGCATTTTAAGACTCTCAAACACTGCCTTTGCAAGGGTTGTTTTACCCAATCCTCCGATTCCAACTATGGATATTAACTTAAGCTTCTTCTTGGACTCATCGTCCCCCTCAAACAACCTCTTGATTAGATCATCACTTGTCTTGTCAATGCCAACAAGATTTGTAACATTCTCGTAAAGTGCCAATATGCGAGGATCGAAAATCATTGGAGGATTAGCAACAACACCATCAAGCCTATACCTTTCCCGTCGTTCCATCACCTCCTTGACTTGGATCTTGACATCCTTGATGTCCTTGGCTATTTTGTGCTGGATCTTTACTTCAGACAATTTGTGGCACTTATTGATTAACCATGTGAATATGTTTTTCTTGGATTGATCAAGGTCATCTGCCCGTAGCATGAAGGTGTCAATGATGTCCTCGATGCTGTAGGACAACTCCCTAACGTCCCTAGCCCAGATCTTGACTTGCTCATCAAGCTGGTCTAGTGGCACATTTGAGATCTTCTTAAGGGCAAGTTGCATGCTCTCGAGCTCAATCTTGAGGAACTTGATTCCCTCCTTCACATTTTTCTGCAAGTTATACTCCTCACTAAGTAGTTTGCCTAGCTTGGGGAGGAGAGTGCCGATTGCCCCAGTGGCGAACTCCATTTTGGATGATTCACACCTTCCCCTTTCCTTTTAATGATGATGATTGATGAAGATATGGGTCGCATTTATGAACATATCATGATACCTGATTAGGAAGCCTAATACAATCTCCACAATTAGTAACTGATTGAGATTCTATGCCCCTTCAGAGAAACAAAAAAAACTACGGAAAGAAGCTAAAACATTCATGTAGATGTCGTACTATCCTATATGGCTTGGATCTTAAGCAATCTTAGAGTATCTCTAGAAGAGGGGCTATATAGCTCTCCATGTTTAGCAAACATAGAGAAAAAAAAAACCTCTTCAACATGCTGGCAGCCCTGCTTGCTAGGTCATCGATAGGACCGCAACTATAAAATGGAAACCACTGTGCTAAACCTATAATAAGATTCTGTTTAAAAAATATTATTAAGCGACAGAGTAGATTTTACTTTGAACTATGTATAAAGAATAAAGTTGCAAATAGACCAAGGCTATAGCCACTTTTCACTTAATGATACACATTTTACAAAGCATTGTTAACGTATCTACTGTCCCGATGTTTTGCTCATCCACATTCTGGCTGGTGTGATCTTCTACCCACATTACAAGAACTATCCATTGATCTAATATACTCCCTCTAAAAAAAGAACAGTGCATGACTAATGACAAGTGGAGTTGTATAGGAGAACACAATATAGACGCATGGATGACCGAGGAAGCACAGGGGTTTAAGCTTGGGAAATCATTGCATCCTGAAGCAATGATTATGTTTTCTTTAGGAAGTATAAAATGAAATATTCAATATCTATAAAATGTCCTCACATTATCGTGATGAACTATGGGTATTTGAATATAATTACCATAAAACACATCAAATCTTAAAAGACATGATCCTTCTAGCTATGAAGGGGATGTGAAACATATAAAAGCGGGATAAGAATATCCTGCAACATATTAAAGCATATCCTAGAACATATTAAAATCGGGCTGGTCAAATGTCCCCCTACCTCCTCGACCAAACTTGGCCAGCCTACTCCACTGAGCATCCACGGGTCCTAACTCCTCAATGCATCGCCGCCCTCTATAGTGGAAACGAGCTATCCTAATGCCGCATCGCAACCTATGCCATCTTCATCAAAGCTCAGGGGCTTCTTCTAGACCACAACACACCAAAATTTCCTCACTCTGCAATGCCATCCTTAGATCTGTGGATCTGCCTCCTAGCCAAAGCCTCATCCTTTATAGCTACGCAACCTAGATGAGCAGCATAGGCATAGAGCAACAATGCCCTAAGCTCCACCTGGCATCCGTACCATCGTCACCTCCGGCTCGAGTTGCGTCCACACCTATGTTGCCATAGCACCAAGCTCTGCTCGATGTGTCCCATGGCAGACCACGCCCTACCTTCCACCACACTCATCCATTGCCTCCCACCCTCCTAAACATCACCATTGCCTCTCGGCCTCCTACTCCGCCTATTGCCAAGCTCCGTCAGCCACCGGCGCAATGTTGCTGACGATCTGCCTGAGTAGTTGTGCTAGATATTTTGCCACATTAGAGAGTTGCAGAAATTTTAATTATTTTCTTTTCAATTCATTTTCGTTTCTCTCATGCACATGAAATGACTGAAATGTCCTTGGCTCCTCCTAAACAGATCAGATTGATGCCATCTCTCAATCCAATTCTAGTGACACTCTTCCTTTGCTCACCGCCTCCACAGAGATGCCTGCCCGCGCTCGCAGCTCCTCTAGCACCGCTCGCTGCCTCCCTCATCGGTCGCTGGCCGGCTCGGTGCCTCCCCGTACTCCCATTCTCCCACTCCCTCTCCCCTTCCAGCATTTCTCACTCACTCAGTTGCCGTTTCTAACACTGGCTGCCATGAGGGGAGCAAGCCTAGGAGCATGCATGGGCGCCGTCAGTTCTGCCCTCCCCTGCACTCCACTCTTCCTCTCCCTGTCTCCACCGGCCAAACAGGAAGACGGCATCGGTGACCAAGAAGGCGTCGAGAGCGGGTAATGAGGAACAATTTGTCTATGTACTGAATTATGCGTTGAATGGTTTATGTATGAACTCGGTTGAACAATTTGTAGCAAAGTTTGTGTATGCACTAGATTTTGCCTTGAATGGTTTGTGAACTTCACTGGATTGAGTTTGATGTTCTTATGTCTGGCCTGCTATTTAATTTTGATGCATACAGGCTGTTGATGCCTGGGTTGGTACAAAGAGAGGACAGATCGAGCTGATTTGTTTAGGAGGAGCCAAGGGCATTTCGGTCATTTTAAGTGCATGGTGAAAAGAAAAGGAGTTGAAAAGAAAGAAAATAGCTAAAGCTTTGTAAAGTGGCAAAATATCTTACGGTAGCATTTTATCGGGTGCATCTAGTGGATGTAATTTTGTTGAAACCACACGAAAAATAGTGGCATATTGTCTGTTTTTCGTTGGAGTGCAATGAAAATATGATAGTGAGTATTCAGAGAGCAAAAAGTTAAATAGACACTCTTTTAGAGATTCTCTCGGACAGATAAGATAAAAATTAATCATATCCTACCGTAACACAACGGTATCAAGTATGACTCTTTCTATATTCTCTAACACAATTGATATATATGTTCTTGCAGATATGCCAAACAAAGCACAAAAACGGTTTTCACCACAAACTGGGCTTCATAGAAAAAGAAAAAAGAGAAATTGTACGACGTTTATGTTGAAACTAAATTCTACGAATTTTTGGCGAGACTCGAGAGGGGCCAGCTGATCTTACCTATGAAGTAGAGGACCGATCTCCCCTCCTTGCAGCTCTTGGCTCAACACGGGAGAGGAGGCTCCACGGCTGGGGGTTGCTGGTGATACATGGCAGCAGAGCTTGTTGCTCACTTGCTCAGTTCTGTGGAGGTGGCATGGACTACACTTACTCAGAAATGTGTGGAGGAGAGGAGACATGAAGGCAGGGACGATTCTATCTACTTCCTCCGTTCCAAAATATAATAACTTTTATCCCTTAGGATTTGTCTCAAAATATAACAACTTCTCATCAACATCCTTTTCCAACCAATCACAACCCTCCGCCATTTATTTTTTCTACCTACTTCCACTACTCATCCAATCACAACCCTCCCCATTCACTTCTACCTTCTTTCTTAATAAACCGTGTCCAACTCTAAAACTTCTTGTATTATGGGACAGAGGGAGTATAAAGTTACAATCCACTACATTCTAAACTCAACATGCAAATATAACCACGTCACCATCCTTTAGTGATTATTACATCTTAATACTCATGTAACATGTTACATCATCTATATTTTATTTTATTCTGAAGATCTAAAATACAAACATGTTAAATAATCATCCCACATAATTTACATAACATTTCAACATGTTTTTTTCCTGTCATTTCTACCAAATCCTATGTATACTTTTTTTTGACTGGAATCCTATGTATACTTAATCTCCACTTAGTTAATGTTTTCTATTCTCTCTCATTAAATCACATCACCTCAAAATTTGAGAATCCACTTAAAATATGTTTTTAAGGATATATATCACAAAGATTTCATCTAATAATTATTTTAATTTTTGCTTTCTATTGCCAACACACGAGCATTATTCTAGTAGTACAGTGCTACCTCGTTTTAAGTTATAAGACATTTTGACTTTGGTTAAAGTCAAACTACTTAAAGTTTGACTAAGTTTGTAGAAAAAAATAACAGGTTTCAATCCAAGACAAATTTATTATATATATATATATATTCAATTATTAATTTAATTAAACTAATTTGGTATTATAAATATTACTATATTTGTCTATAGGCTTAGTTAAAGTTGAAGTAGTTCGACTTTGACCAAAGTTAAAACGCCTTATAGCCTGAAATGGGAGAGAGTAATAATGGTGGTATAATTGTCCAAGATGGAAGATGGAGATCGTAGACTTTTATAGATACAATATAATCGGGGTGGCACTTATTAAAAGCACCTTAAAAGCTCTCATAATTTTTTAACGTTTCACAGATGCTTCTCCCGTCCAGATCAGGCGAACCTCACGATGCGTCGGCGCCACTATATATATTTCTTTGTTGAGCGAATCCATGGAGGCAGCGTGTCCGCCCGGCCTTCCACGCCTACTCCAACATGCAGCCTCCAGTCCAGTGCCCACCAAAGCCGTCGTCACCCTTCTCCACTACCGGCCGATGCCCGATCAGGCGGTGATCCCGTGACTCCCCCCCGTCCCTGTCGTGTACACGTACTGACCGGGTTGGGAAATAATATATACTAGTTGATACCCCGCACGTTGCTGCGGGCATAGAAGTAAAATTGTCAATGTGCAACATTAGTGCAAACAATCTAATTAAATTTGCTGAGAATCTCTTAATAATAGTTCTGATCCCACAGATGTATGATAGTATATGAAATCTTCATCTGCTGGCCAAAATTTCAAAATAGAGAAACAATAGTATACAGTAAAGATCTGATTGCTTGTGAACGTTTAGAATGAAAGAAACAAAAGCCTAAAAAATTATATATTTATTAGGCACCATTACTATAATTCATAAAATTTTATGCTTCCAGATCATGGATTGCTGCATACCTTAGCAAAAATAAACCTTCACCTAATATGGATGGTTCAAAATCTAAAAGATGACCCAATTTTATATATGAGCATTGAGGGAAGCATCAAGCATATATAGGAGTTGGGCACTTGACATCCGGATCACTCATAGTATTTGTTAAGAGATTACCAACAAAATAATTCCATTTAATCAATTGAAAAGCGAATGGGATCATGGCACCTGAAAGCTTAACTTTCTATATGCCCTCAATCTGTCTGAAATATCATAGCTCAAATTGTATACCAAATTACCAACTGCATATATGACTTATGAAACAAAAGCAGTTACAAATTAGATGGAATAGCATAAAACAAATAAGTGCAGATTGATCTGGCTCTAGCTTTAGAAATACAATTACATATTACATATATTTGAGCTATCCACTTTTAAGAATTTTTCAGCTCATCTGCAACAGAAAAGATCTAAAGTATAAAACCCATCACAGATTTTTTTTTCTTTTTAATGAACTGGCACTGGTGTGTCAATTTCATTGAATATAGTGGGAAAAAAAAGGCAACAATTACACGAAACCCACCACAAAATTTCGCTGTAAAAAAACCCATCTAATGGGGGTTAATCAAAGTATCCAGATAGTTTCTCAAATAGAAATATTTAATATGGGATATTTTCAAAAAGCTTATACGAAATGGAGAAAAACAGCCAGACCTAAAATCTTAGCCAAAGAACAATATATTTCGGATCCACAGATGGCCTTCACCTGAAAATCCTGTTAATTAGAACTCTGGAGTAAATGATGCATGCAGACAATTAGAGACTGAAGGTTGCAAAGTCAAGGTCTTAGTGTAGCATCTATTAACTTGTGATCAACAGGAAACAAACAGGGATCATCAAGGAACTCACGAATGCTTAGAATTTTAGGAGCGGATGATTCGATGGCTGCTTACCACCTCAATTTACTGGCAGTGCAGCTTTAAAGCCCATGAAAGTGGACTGGGATAGGAGATAATTAACAGAAACATGAGTCATATCAGAGATGTAAAAATCTCTATGCAAAAGGAACACAACAACTGCTTTGTTTGGTGCCTAGTTGCCTACACATTGCAATGTATATCAACCAATCAGATATGGGAACAAAGTATCATCAAAGAAGGTCAGCTACATGGGTATCATCAAAGAACTTAAGAACTTCCTGGACCTGGTTGGCGCTATATATCGTTGACGCGGGCGATAAGATGAGGGCGAGAGAGACATCGAGCAGTGCCGGCTCCCAATCTCCCATCGATGCGCTAAACTGATGAGGCTAGCTAGGACAGCTAGCTGCTGATAGAAATGTATGTTGCCAGCAGCTAGATCAACGATGATATCGCAGATATTAGTGGTGGAATAAAAACATGCGTTAGGTGAAAGGAGCATAAAAAGGAATTAAACATGTCATTAAAATTTAAACATAGCCCCTCGGCTTCCCTTTGATGGCGACGGTTTCATTGACGGACAATACGATTATTATTGAATCGGTTTCATAAAAAAAAAAATCATAGAAGAAGAGATCATGCCTGGTCCATGGGGGGATACGGTGGATGCTAGCTATTCATGGTGAGCTGGAGAGTGAAGAGGATGCACGACGCTCCACCTCGCCGCGCGCTGTCCCTACCACCACCTGCGTGCGACCGCGCCGCACTACGCCGCCACCGCCGCTCCGACTCAGGAAGTCAGGAGGATGAGAGTGAGACCCACCGAACCCTAAATCCTTCATTGGGCTGCGATAGACTGACATGGGCCTCCTGGGCTGCGGTAGATTGACATGGACCTCCTGTGGTGGAAGCAATATATGGGCCTCACGTGCTGTGTTCAATCAAACCTGAGTTTTTTCATCCTACGGTTCAGATGAGATCAAATATACCGATCCAACGGTTGTGAATTAATGATGACGTGGAACATTGTGGTGTGAGCTTTAGGAGATTAATTGCACTTAGTGGGGGATAACTTTATAGGAAGAAGGGATTTCCAGCTAGCTAGTGTACATCGTTGATGGATGCTTCCGAGACATACTTGGTGCTAGTCAAGTGGGGGCGAGCGTACGCAGTGATTTCGTCAATCTTAAAATTAATATATCGGTTCAGTCTTGAAATAAAGTATGCCTGTGCGGTAGCATCGGACGAGAAAAATTTAGATGTGGCTCGTGAACTACACAGGAGTTAGCACGGGACAATAGTAAAGGAAAAAAAAATCAATCTCAATGCGCACGATATTGTACGAGGCAACGTTATCTCATCAAGTCTACATTAAGCAATGTAACAAGCATTAATCACAAGTTCACAATTCATCATCTATTTACAAAATTAAAGGTGTAAATAAAAGAATACTACCTCCGTCCCATAAAAATTACATTTCTAGCTAATTTAGGACAAAATAGTAGGATTGAAAAATGACTACAATAACCTTATTTAATGAACCCACTGCACGCACACATTCCATATATACAAATGATTAAAAGGAAGTTTGAGAGAATTAACCCATATAATTAGCATACTTAATAAAATTGTAAGCATTAGCAGCCTAAATTATGTGGGATGGAAGGAAACTTATATAGATGAATCAATTGGTTGGACCCCACATGGCTAGAAATACAATTTTTGTGGGACAAAGCCTTAGAGCTAGAAATACAATTTTTATGGGACGGAGGGAGTATGTACTTAAAAGAGTACTTCAACTCTGAAAAGGCTAACAGGCGATCGATCGCTCGATCAGACCCCCTCCTCTACGTGGTTTCCTTTTTTGGCACCGTATTACTTTCCTATTTTAGTAAATTTATGCATCTAAAGTTTGTACACCTCAAGTTTACACATCTAAAGTTTAGAGACCAAAAGTTTACAAGTCAAAATTTTATATATCCGATTCAAATTTGAATTTGAATTCAAATTTTTTTTATATAGTATTTCTATACATCTAAAATTTATGCACCTAAAGTTTATAGTTTATAGACCGAAAGTTTACATACCCTATTCAAATTTGAATTTGATTTCAAATATTAGTTTATAGACCTAAAGTTTATAAGTTAAAAGTTTACATACCCGTTTCAAATTTGAATTTGAATTCAAATTTTTTTTATATAGTATTTCTATACATCTAAAATTTATGCACCTAAAGTTTATAGTTTATAGACCGAAAGTTTACATACCCTATTCAAATTTGAATTTGATTTCAAATATTAGTTTATAGACCTAAAGTTTATAAGTTAAAAGTTTACATACCCGTTTCAAATTTGAATTTGAATTCAAATTTTTTTTATATAGTATTTCTATACATCTAAAATTTATGCACCTAAAGTTTATAGTTTATAGACCGAAAGTTTACATACCCTATTCAAATTTGAATTTGATTTCAAATATTAGTTTATAGACCTAAAGTTTATAAGTTAAAAGTTTACATACCCGTTTCAAATTTGAATTTGAATTCAAATAATTTTTATATATTGTATTTCTATACATATTTTTTTCCAATTTTGTTTTTTATATTTTTAAAATTTATGGTGTAATAGGAAGAGAAGAAATGGAGGAGGAAGGGGGAGAGGAGCGTATAGGGGGATGGGGAGTGATCGCTCCAAGCGATGGATCGCCCATTAGCATCACCCCTTCAACTCCTCTAGATGTACGCTTTCAGCAATACATCACATGCCTCTCAACTCCTCTTTCTATATTTCCATTTTCCGCTTCAGCTTTGGCTCGCTTGCCGCAGCACGCCTACGCTGCGGCCCTGGCTGGCGCTGACCTTACAAATCCAATGGCGAGAAGAACAAGCTGCAATCACCACCGCACTCATAATATATAGTTTTAAAAAGTAAAAACGACTATCATTCAGATAAAATCAAACAGCAGGAAGAACCGGTTATGTCCACTACTCATATATATATAAAAAAAAGTATCGCTGTGATGACAAACCACACAGAGGCAATCATAACGTACAAAAAAAAGTTATCACCACTACCATAACATAAAATAAAACAAAGAGGTATAATCGAGATAATCTTGGCACTCATAAAAGTTTTAAAAAA
Organism: Oryza longistaminata; assembly: GCA_009805545.1. NCBI lineage: Eukaryota > Viridiplantae > Streptophyta > Magnoliopsida > Poales > Poaceae > Oryza > Oryza longistaminata. The sequence continues at coordinate 15,538,427 of CM020188.1, read as the reverse complement.
TATTATCGAGATAATCCAACCGTCAGAAGAACCAGTTACGCACATACTTCTGGAGATTATGGATACCCCATACCTACACGACATGTATATCTAACTAGGTATGAGGGTACCATATACAGATAGAATATCTTTAGTAAAGGATTCGGTGAGATTTTTTACCATCCAACACAGTTTTTGGTACCTCCCGGTACTACAACCAAACGGTCGACAATCACTGGTACCGCGAGGTACAGGAGTCCCGTGCTGGATACCTCCCACTTCATTCGCATGCGTGGAACAAATTAAAGGGCAGAATTGGACTTTCGCATAATAGATAGTTTTCGTCGAGACGGTTTGAGTCCCCGACACCGGCAATCTCCCCCCTCCGGGAAATTTAACTATTTGCTACTCTTGTGACATTGCAATTAACAATTTGCCACACCGTGTCTATGACATATGGGCTCTCATATGTCTATGACATGTGGGCCTAGTAGCAAATCGTTAAGCACCACTCGTAAGAGTGGCAAATAGTTAAAAGCCCCTCGGGTCCTTTGACGACGGCGGCGGCGCAGCCAAGCTCGTTGGCCTCCGCCTCCCTCGCTACTACCTGCCATCACCACACTGCCCAATCCCAACTTGCCCCTCCTGCTCCCGGTCCAAATCCGGCCGCGCCGACTTCAGGGAGCCGATGGCGACGATGACCTCAACGCGCCAACGAAGAGACGTCCACAGCGACGAGCTCAATACCCTCCTGAACACAAGCACAGACGAGCTCGGTACCAATCTGAAGCAACACGAATCGTGGACTGGAGGACGAACATGACGCTGCTGTCCGTGGCATGGCCAGTACATCATATCGATCGATCCTTCACTAGTAGGCAAAGCATCTTCATCTTTCCTTCACCATCATCTCTCACAAATTAACTCAAGCCCAGCTCGCCTCGCCCTCGCGTCAGCCTCGCAGCTTCTGCTTCTCCCCGCTGGCGTCTTTGACTTCCCGGCCGCTCAATCCACGGAGCGGTGGAAGATGGAGGTGTCGCCACGCCAACGCACCACGTCGCGAGGCAGGCGCCGGGGCGCCGGGAGCCCAAGACCCGGCTGGCCTTTGTATACCTCCCAGTAACTAATCAATGACTGTAAAATCACTATTTTTTTCATCTTTCTCTTGAAAGCATGTGAGTTTGTATTTGCATGCGAATTATTCTAAAAAAAAATGTGCTCCATCATCTCAAACATTCACCGTAAAACTTGGATGGGATCATTCCATCAAACATTGCACTTCCAACCAATTACACACCATCAGTTTGTGTTTTTATCTGGGCCTATGATTAGGCCTCACTGATGCATATATTACAATCCATCTGTAAATAAAAACAATGTAGAAAAGCTAAGTAAAATGGCACAGGAAAATATTAGGAAAAACTAGCCAATCCATCGAACGGCCGGTTCTGTTCTGGCGCTCAAGTCTGCCGGAGGATACTGGTCTTCTTCCTCGTCATAAAGCCATGGAGGGTTCCACCAAAGAGTTTCTCTGAAATTATCCTCCTGCCGCTGTTCAGTACAGTCGGTAAGAGAACTTTACATAAAACAATAACAACTTTGAAGATGACTGTTACTTTCCTAAATGTGTACCTGCACGCATCAAGGAACGAGAGTGCAGAGCGAATTGGTTCAAGATAGCCTCCTCCTCTTTGCCTCGTCGGCTGCGCCACTGTCCTGCTGGATGGGGAAAGAAACCAGTAATTAGTTATGCACGATTCAGGAAGTAATTAGTTACATAAACACTCTGTACGAATTCAGTGTTAAATTAGCACGATGTGCGCAAATGCTGCACCTTCTGGTCCGTGGCTGAAATCTCCTCCTCGCCATCATTTCTGTCGGTTTCCTCTGGATCTGAAATCTGATCCTCCTCCTCATCATTTATGTCATCTTCCTCTGGATCGGAAATCTCCTCGTCATCCCCATCATCTTCGTGTACTTCCACCAGACTATAAACCTGAAATTGAGGGAGAGTTATGGACCCGGTTCATGAACCCAGGAATGTAGTAAAAGGTACAAAGCAATGCGGTGTTCGGTAGTAGAGGTTGGAACCTGTGCCCCCTGCATGAAAAATTAACTTGCTCATTAGCGTATGATTAATTAAGTATTAGCTATAAAAATGAATTAATATGATTTTTTTTAAAAAAAGCATACTGTCTAGTTGTTTAGGAAGCGTGCACAAAAGAAAATACTTATAGAAGTTGGAAAGGAAGAGGAAATAACACGAAATGATTACTTAGAGGAGGCATGAAGGAGTTAACTCATCAATCATTTTTCATTATCACTATTAACGAAACCAATCATCCTTACCTCGCAATCTATCTGCACAGTAGTGATGGGACGGTTGGGGTGAGAATTAATCACATGCCACCACACCGCCATTGCTTCATCCGCCTGCCTGTCCGTCAGATCTGAGCAGTAAATCATATATATAAAAACGTATTTCAGCTGATGGAGGTACCCCAGCCCAATGTTATTGGCTGAATCATCACCAGACGGCTCAAATACAATATTCGTGAGCATTGGCATTGCTCCCTGCAAAAACATGATCTCTATGTTGGTGGTGAAGCATCTCAGGCTTGGGAACAAGCCACCACCAGCGATCGTCCACGAAATTGACAACTTAGTGCTCACTTCGAGGACGCGGAGCTCCGGCATCATCGCAAGGTCATCCAGGTCCCTTTGATCCACAGCCAGCAAGTGAAGGTTCAGATGGGACAGGTGTGGAATACGCACGGAATCCACCCATGTTGGCTGCCGAGGCAGGTAGAAACCATCCGTATTGAACTTGCAGAACTGCCGTGGGGGCTCCCAGCCTTCCCAACCGTTCAACACCTTCCAACTGCCCCCAGCAATCTTGATGCTCTGTAGTTTGCGCAGGGTGCATAGGCACTCCACCAGTGTCTTCAGTGAGCCCTCATCTAGCTGCAACGAACGAATGGTGAGCTTCCTCAGGTCTATCAGTTTACACAGATCCACAGCAATGTTTGGGTAGCTATCATCGGATACTTCGCCCAGACGCAAATCTTGTAGTGAGGTCAGGACCCCAACCCCACAAGGAATGTCTCCGTCGATGCATAGCCGGATCAGCCTTCTTAGCTTTCCAATGGTTGCTGGCAGTGCATTCAATGTAGTGCCCTTAACATCCAATACCTGCAGGTGCATGAGATCCCCTATTTCACTTGGGAGCTCAGTAACACGTGTGTCTCTAAGTCCCAGGTAACGCAACCTTTGTAGCTTCCCGATATGCTTCAAGTGATATCCTGTTATGACATCACACGATTCTAGTGCTAGCACGTGTAGAACCTCAAAGCCCACTAATGGGGGAATCATGCTAATAGGACACTCAATGGCATTGAGTGACCTCAGTTGTGCCATCCCTGTGGTCAAGTTATCCATTTTATCTTGGTTCAAGCTCTTGTGCCATGCTACCCTACGGGCAGTGCTGCTTTGTGAAGATGAGCTATGAACATCATATAACCTGTCTAGTATCTTTACAAAGTTCTCTTCGGTTGCCAAGATGCGAATAAGATATAGCACCATGTCATGGATGCGGCAGGCAAACACCCGGCCACACATCTCAATTGGTTGGATCATGCTTCTATTTATAAGCTCGGTGAAATACCTCTCGCCAACCTCAAATAACCAGGTTTGTTGTTCCTCTTGGACAAAGCCTTCAGCTATCCACTTCCATATCAATGGTGTTTTCATGATCCGGTGGTCTTCTGGATATATGCTTAGGTATAGTAGACAAGTCTTTAGGTATGAAGGCAACTCGTGGTAGCTAAAAGATAATATCTTTCTCATGTTCTCAACTTCTTGATTTTGACCTATAGGCCCAAAACCAATAGAGTCGTACACTTCGATCCAGTCCTCCACTGGTTTATTAACCAACAAACTAGCCATTGTAACTATAGACAAAGGCATGCCATTACATTTCTTTAAGATCTTCTCAGTTGCTTCAACTAATTGATTATTAGTTGGTCCATTGGAACCAATACCAAATATTCTATTGTTGAATAACCTTTTGGAGTTGTCACTGGAAAGCAGCTTCATCCTATAAACATCACCAACTTCTTCAGCAACTTCAGAAATACGAGTTGTTGTAAATACTTTACTTCCACAATTACTATCCACCAAAGCACAATTAATCCTTTTCCATGTGAATATCTCCCATACGTCATCAATAACAATCAAATACCTATCCCGACGGGAGTAGAAGAGATATGAATTAGTGAGACATATTTATTGAGTAAATCTGTAAAACAAGAAGTGTACATAATGGAGGATCCGAAATGGCATAAGCAATTATCATAAGATTGCTCTATGAAAAATATTAAATTCATCACTTGCCATGCATTTGTGTAACCTCATTTTCTGTTTTGAAATTGGAAAACTACATATGACTCTCCAAAACAAGTATGTCTGTATGTGCATAAAAGGAATTCTATACTTTCTTTTAATGTGTCTAGCAAACAGCAGGGAACATATGTAGTGATATGCATGCAAGATAGCTAGCAGTATGATTATGCACCTAACACATCCAGATAGAGCCACAGCCTTATTGCCGACGCATTTGAATTGATGAAAATAAATATGTGAACTTTTTGTGGGCACATTCCTTATGGATCTCTAGCATTCCTTATGTGAACTTTTGAATGGCTAGGACTGTGCCAAGAGTCATTACTACAGTAAGTCATCATTATCTCTTCCTCTTCACTTATCTTTCCCAACCAACACAATGATCGAACCAGAGCGCCCATTATTATTGGAGAAAACATATTTGCTGGGTTGGTAAAAAACTATATTAATTTCGATTTAAATAGGAACCGGGACTAAAGATGGTTTTTAGTCCCGGTTTAAAACTTCAACGGGACTAGATGATCTTTAGTCCCAGTTGGTAACACCACCAACTGGGACTAAAGATTATTTTTATTCCCAGTTTAAATTAGAAAAACGTCAGAGCCCCTGCTATATGTACTCTAAAAATATAAAAAGAAATTGACATGGAGATGGTCATAAATGATTGTATGTGTTTACCACAAAGTACACTTGACGGAGGGAGCATCATTGGTAGAGAAACCATCTTTGGTCGATCGACCCAAATCCACAGTAGCCCCGATTCCATTAAAAATCGGGAATAAAAATGATTTTTAGTCCCGGTTAATAAGACTTTCCTAAATGTGTACCTGCACGCATCAAGGAACGAGAGTGCAGAGCGAATTGGTTCAAGATAGCCTCCTCCTCTTTGCCTCGTCGGCTGCGCCATTGTCCTGCTGGATGGGGAAAGAAACCAGTAATTAGTTAGAAGTAATTAGTTACATATACACTTTGTACGAATTCAGTGTTAAATTAGCACGATGTGCGCAAATGCTGCACCTTCTGGTCCGTGGCTGAAATCTCCTCCTCGCCATAATTTCTGTCGGTTTCCTCTGGATCTGAAATTTGATCCTCCTCCTCATCATTTATGTCATCTTTCCCTGGATCGGAAATCTCCTCGTCATCGCTATCGTCTGATGGAATCAGATTATAAGCCTGAAATTGAGGGAGAGTACATTAGCAAGGCTATGTTCAATACTAGAGGTTTAAACCTTTACCCCTGTACAAAAAATGGAGTGGCTTATTAGCGTATGATTAATTAAGCATTAGCTATAGAAACTTGAAAATAGATTGTTATGATTTTTTAAAACAACTTTCCTATATAATTTTTTGACAAACACACCGTTTAGCTGTCTAGGAAGCAAGCGCGAAAAAAATATTACTTATAGAAGTTACGAAGAAAGAAAGAACATAGCCTAAGAAAAGTAATGATTACTTAGAGGAGGCATGAAAGAGAATTAACGTCAATCATTTTTTTCATTATTTCCACTCCCTATGTTGCATAATATAAGAAATTTTGTCTATACAATTATAGAGCTAAAATTCCTTATTATGGGATGGAGTATTAACAAAAACCAATCGTACCTCGTCACCTATCTGCACCTCAGTGATGGGACGGTTGGGGTGAGAATTAATCACACGCCTCCACACCGCTATGGCTTCCTTCACTTGCCTGGCCGTCAGATCTGAGCAGTACAGCAGATGTATAAAAACATCATTCAGCTGAGGGAGGTACCCTAACCCAATGTCATTGGTTGAATCATCACCAGATGGCTCAAATGCAATTTTCGCGAGCATTGGCATTGCTCCCTGCAAAAACATGATCTCTATGTTGGTGGAGAAGTGCCTCAGGCATGGGAACAAGCCGCCACCAGCGATAGTCCACGAAATTGATAAATCGGAGTTCACTTCGAGGATGCGGAGCTCCGGCATCATCGCAAGGGCATCCAAGTCCCTTTGTTCCACAGCCAGCAAGTGAAGGTTCAGATGGGTGAGGTGTGGAATACGCACGGAATCCACCCACGTTGGCCGCCGAGGCAATGAACCATCCACGTAGAACTTGCGGAACTGCCGTGGGGGCTCCCAGCCTTCCCAACCTTCCAACACCTTCCAACTGCCATTGATCTTGATGCTCTGTAGTTTGCGCAGGGTGCATAGGGACTCCACCAGTGTCTTCAGTGAGCCCTCATCTAGATGCAACCAATTAATGGTGAGCTTCCTCAGGTCTGTCAGTTTGCAGAGATCCACAGCAATGTTTGGGTAGCTATCATCGGATACTTTGCCCAGACGCAAATCTTGTAGTGAGGTCAGGACCCCAACCCCACAAGGAATGTCTCCGCCGATGCATAGTCGCATCAGCCTTCTTAGCTTTCCAACGGTTGCTGGCAGTGCATTCAACCCGGTCCTCTTGACATCTAATACCTGCAGGTGCATGAGATCCCCTATTTCACTTGGGAGCTCAGTAACACGTGTGTCTCTAAGTCCCAGGTAACGCAACCTTTGTAGCTTCCCGATATGCTTCAAGTGATATCCTGTTATGACATCACACGATTCCAGTGCTAGCACGTGTAGAACCTCAAAGCTCACTAATGGGGGAATCATGCTAATAGGACACTCAATGGCATTGAGTGACCTCAGTTGTGCCATCCCTGTGGTCAAGTTATCCATTTTATCTTGGTTCAAGCTCTTGTGCCATGCTACCCTACGGGCAGTGCTGCTTTGTGAAGATGAGCTATGAACATCATATAACCTGTCTAGTATCTTTACAAAGTTCTCTTCGATTGCCACAATGCGAATAAGATCTAGCACCATGTCATGGATGCGGCAGGCAAACACCCGGCCACGCATCTTAATTGGTTGGATCATGCTTCTATTTATAAGCTCGGTGAAGTACCTCTCGCCAACCTCAAATAACCAGGTTTGTTGTTCCTCTTGGACAAAGCCTTCAGCTATCCACTTCCATATCAAAGGTTTTTTCATGATCCGGTGGTCTTCTGGATATATGCTTAGGTATAGTAGACAAGTCTTTAGGTATGAAGGCAACTCATAGTAGCTAAAAGATATTATCTTCCTCATGTTCTCAACTTCTTGATTTTGACCTGTAGGCCCGAAACCAATAGAGTCGTACACTTCGATCCAGTCCTCCACTGGCCTATTAACCAACAGACTAGCCATTGTAATTATAGACAATGGCATGCCATCACATTTCTTTAAGATCTTCTCAGTTGCCTCAACTGATTGATCATCAGTTGGACCATTGGAACCGGCACCAAATATTCTATTGTTGAATAATCTTTTGGAGTTGTCACCAGAAAGCGGTTTCATCCTATAAACATCACCAAGTACTTCAGCAACTTCATAAATACGAGTTGTTGTAATTACTTTGCTTCCACAATTGCTATCCACCAAAGCACATTTAATATTTTTCCATGTTGATACCTCCCATATGTCATCAATAACAAACAAATACCTATTCCGATGGGAATAGAAGAGACAATAATTAGTGATATATATTTGTTGAGTAAATCTGTAAAACGAGAAGTGTACATAATAGAGGATCCAAAATGGCATAAGCAATTATCATAAGATTGCTGTATGAAAAATATTAAATTCATCACTTGCATGCATGCATTTGTGCAATCTCATTTGCTGTTTCAAAATTGGAAAACTACATGAGTCTCCAAAACAAGGATGTCTGTATGTGCATAAAAGGAATTATATCCTTTCGCCATGTTTAGTTCCAAAGTCTTTCTTCAAACTTCCAACTTTTCTATCACATCAAAACTTTCCTACACACACAAACTACCAACTTTTCCGTCACATCGTTTCAATTTTAACCAAACTTCCAATTTTGATGTGAACTAAACACAGCCTTTCTTTTTAATGTGTCTAGCAAACAGTAGGGAACATATGTAGTGATATGCATGCAAGATAGCTAGCTAGCAGCTAGTACGATTATGCCCCTATCCAGATAAAGCCACTGCAGCCAGCTAGCCTTATTGCTGGCGCATTCGAATTTTATGAAAAATATATATATGCGAACTTTTAGTGGGCACATTCCCGTGCTACACGTGCCTTATAGAGCTCTAGCATATTCTCTAACCTCAAAACCCTAAACTCTAAACTTAGTGTTGAAGTTGCCGTCGTCGCGCCATCGTAGTAATTTCTTTCTGCCACCTTCTCCTCTCACTCTCTCTTGCCTCCCATGGTCTCTGTTGCTGGAGTTTGAAGACAACTCACTAGACATTGGATTTCAATCAAACGACCAGGGAGCAGGTGACTGAGAGATTTCTTTAAACGTGTAAGAAATGTGCCTAACTATGAAGTGTATCAATTAACTAGATGGATACCCCGCGTGTTGCTGCGGGATAATTGTGTGATATTACAGTAGATATGAGTTCTAAAATTTTCTTCCTTACCTATTATATGATTTTTCTCATGTGTTTATATATTTTTTACCTTTATCAATTATCCATAGGTTATAAATGATTGGGTTGTATAGTGTGTTTTTTGGGGAAGGGAAGAGATGCAATTTACACCCTTGATGAATCATCCAAAGGCTAAAAACAATTGAGGTGATGTGGCTTCATGAGAGAAGAGAGAATTAGCATTAACTACACTTAGTGGGGATGAACTTTATAGATATATATATAGGATTATATATTATATGT
>CM020188.1:15496375-15529334 GCA_009805545.1 Oryza longistaminata | reverse complement strand
GGCACGGTTCTCTGGCGCTCAAGTCTGCCGCCCGGAAGGAGAATAACTTGGTCTCATCTTCCTCGTTTCATAAAGCCATGGAGGTTCCACCCAAAGAGTTTCTCTTGAAATTATCCCGCGTGCGCTGTTCAGTACAGTCGTAAGAGAACTTTACATAAAACAATAACAACTTTGAAGATGACTGTTACTTTCCTAAATGTGTACCTGCACGCATCAAGGAACGAGAGTGCAGAGCGAATTGGTTCAAGATAGCCTCCTCCTCTTTGCTCGTCGGCTGCGCCATTGTCCTGCTGGATGGGAAAGAAACCAGTAATTAGTTAGAATATAATTAGTTACATATACACTTTGTGACGAATTAGTGCTTAAATTGCACGATGTGCGCAAATGCTGCACCTTCTGGTCCGTGGCTGGAAATCTCCTCCTCGCCATAATTTCTGTCGGTTCCTCTGGATCTGAAATTTGATCCTCCTCCTCATCATTTTATGTCATCTTTCCTGGATCGGAAATCTCCTCGTCATCGCTATCGTCTGATGGAATCAGCTTATAAAACTGAAATTGAGGAGAGTACATTAGCAAGGCTTGTTCAATACTAGAGGTTTAAACCTTTACCCCTGTACAAAAAATGGAGTGGCTTATTAGCGTATGATTAATTAACATTAGCTATAGAAACTTGAAAATAGATTATTAGTGATTTTTTAAAACAACTTTCTAAATAATTTGTTGACAAACACACCGTTTAGCGTCTAGAAGCAAGCGCGAAAAAAAATATTACTTATAGAAATTACGAAGAAAGAAAGAACATAGCCTAGAAAAGTAATGATTACTTAGAGAGGCATGAAAGAGAATTACGTCAATCATTTTTCATTATTTCCACTCCCTACGTTGCATAATATAAGAAATTTGTCTATACAATTATAGAGCTAAAATTCCTTATGATGGGATGGAGTATATAACAAAAACCAACGTACCTCGTCACTATCTGCACATCAGTGCTGGGACGTTGGGGTGAGAATTAATGCACACGCCACCACACCGCTATGGCTTCCTTCTCTTGCCTGCGCGTCAGATCTGAGCAGTACAGCAGATCTATAAAAACACGATTCAGCTGAGGAGGTACCGCTAACCAATGTCATTGGCTGAATCATCACCAGATGTGCTCAATGCAATTACGCGTGAGCATTGGCATTGCTCCCTGCAAAAACATGATCTCTATGTCTGTGGAGAAGCTTCTCAGGCTTGGGAACAAACCGCCACCAGCGATTGTCATGAAATTGACAAATCGGAGTTCACTTCGAGGACGCGGAGCTCGGCATCATCGCAAGGGCATCCAAGTCCCTTTGTTCCACAGCCAGCAAGTGAAGGTTCAGATCGGTGAGGTGTGGAATACGCACGGAATCACCACGTTGGCGCCGAGGCAATGAACATCCACATAGAACTTGCGGAACTGCCGTGGGGCTCCCAGCCTTCCAGCTTCAGCCTTCCAACCTTCCAACACCTTCAACTGCCCTTGATCTTGATGCTCTGTAGTTGCGCAGGGTGCATAGGGACTCCACCAGTGTCTTCAGTGAGCCCTCATCTAGATGCAACGAACTAATGGTGAGATTCCTCAGGTCTGTCAGTTTGCAGAGATCCACAGCAATGTTTGGGTAGCTATCATCGCGATACCTTTGCCCAGACGCAAATCTTGTAGTGAGGTCAGGACCCCAACCCCACAAGGAATGTCTCCGTCGATGCATAGCCGGAGCAGCCTTCTTAGCTTTCCACGGTGCTGGCAGTGCATTCAACCCGGTCTCTTGACATCTGATACCTGCAGCTGCTAGAGATTCCCTATTCACTTGGAGCACGGTAACAGTGTGCGTCTAAGTCCCAGGTAACGCAACCTTGTAGCTTCCAATATGCTTCAAATGAATCCTATTATGACACCACACGATTCCAGTGCTAGCACGTGTAGAACCTCAAGCTCACTAATGGGGATCATGCTAATAGGACACTTAATGGCATTGAGTGACCTCAGTTGTGCCATCCCTGTGGTCAAGTTATCCATTTTATCTTGGTTCAAGCTCTTGGCCATGCTACCCTACGGGCAGTGCTGCTTTGTGAAGATGAGCTATGAACATCATATAACCTGTTTAGATCTTTACAAAGTTCTCTTCGGTTGCAGATGCGAATAAGATCTAGCACCATGTCATGATGCGGCAAAGGCAAACACCTGGCCATACATCTCAATTGGTGGATGATGCTTCTATTTATAAGCCGGTGAAATACCTCTCGCAACCTCAAATAACAGCGTTTGTTGTTCCTCTTGACAAGCCTTCAGCTATCCACTCCATATCAATGATTTTTCATGATCCAGTGGTCTTCTGGATATAGCTTAGGTATAGTAGACAAGTCTTTAGGTATGAAGGCAACTCGTAGTAGCTAAAAGATAATATCTTCTCATTTCTCAACTTCTTGATTTTGACCTGTAGGCCCAAACCAATAGAGTCGTACACTTCGATCCAGTCCTCCACTGGTTTATTAACCAACAAACTAGCTATTGTAACTATAGACAAAGGCATGCCATCACATTTCTTTAAGATCTTCTCAGTTGCTTCAACTGATTGATTATTAGTTGGTCCATTGGAAACAATACCAAAATATTCTATTGTTGAATAACCTTTTGGAGTTGTACTGGAAAGCGGCTTCATCCTATAAACATCACCAACTTCTTCAGCAACTTTAGAAATACGAGTTGTGTAATTACTTTACTTCCACAATTACTATCCACCAAAGCACAAATTAATCCTTTTCCATGTGAATATCTCCCATACGTCATCAATAACAATCAAATACCTATCCCGACGGAGGAGTAGAAGAGATATGAATTAGTGAGACATATTAATTGAGTAAATCTGTAAAACAAGAATGTACATAATGGAGATCCGAAATGGCATAAGCAATTATCATAAGATTGCTCTATGAAAAATATTAAATTCATCACTTGCCATGCATTGTGTAACCTCATTTCTGTTTTGAATTGGAAAACTACATATGAACTCTCCAAACAAGTATGTCTGTATGTGCATAAAAGGAATTCTATACTTTCTTTTAATGTGTCTAGCAAACAGCAGGGAACATATGTAGTGATATGCATGCAAGATAGCTAGCAGTATGAATGCACCTAACACATCCAGATAGAGCCACAGCCTTATGCCGACGCATTTGAATTGATGAAAATAAATATGTGAACTTTTTGTGGGCACATTCCTTATGGATCTCTAGCATTCCTTATGTGAACTTTTGAATGGCTAGGATTGTGCCAAGAGTCATGACTAAAGTCATCATTATCTCTTCCTCTTCACTTATCTTTCCCAACCAACACAATGATTGAACCAGAGCGCCACTATTATTGGAGAAAACATCTTTGCTGGTTGGTAAAAAACTATATTAATTTCGATTTAAATAGGAACCGGGACTAAAGATGGTTTTTAGTCCCGGTTTAAAACTTTAACGGGACTAGATGATCTTTAGTCCTAGTTGGTAACAAACAAACTGGGACTAAAGATTATTTTTAGTCCCAGTTTAATTAGAAAAACGTCAGAGCCCCTGCTATATGTACTCTAAAAATATAAAAGAGAAATTGACATGGAGATGGTCATAAATGATTGTATGTGTTTACCACAAAGTACACTTGACGGAGGGAGCATCATGGTAGAGAAACCATCTTTGGTCGATCGACCAAATCCACAAATAGTCCCGATTCCATTAAAAATCGGAATAAAAATGATTTTAGTCCCGGTTAATAAGAGGAAGATCAATAGTCCCGGTTGTGTACCAACCGGACTAAAAATCTTTAGTTCCGGTGGTAACTCTAACACGGACTAAAGTTCATCGTCCCGGTTGATTCCATGTCAGGCCGTGTCAGGGCCTAGGATTTTAGTCCCGGTTAGTAACACCAATCGGGACTAAAAACAAACCGGAATAAAAATTAAAACACACTATATAATCCATAGTACCGATCCTCTTTTCCCGTCCACACAACAAACTCCTCCCTCTATCTCTTTTTTCCCCTCTCACTTCTTATCTTTTCCTTATCTCTAACTCCAAGCCTCTCTTTCCTTTTTTTTCCTTCAATCCACAGCTAAGAAACGGCTAGCACGAAGAGGGCAGACTGGCGCGGCGCGACGCAGGGGGCGGCGGCGGTGGCGCGGGGGGCGCGCGAGGCGCCTGCGGCGGCAGGCGGGCCGCGCGGCGAGCCGGCGCGGCGGTGGCCGGCCGGCCCGGTGGGCGCGCGCGGAGGGGAGGCGGCAGTGGCCGCCGGCCAGCTTTTTTTTTTTACAATTTATGAATTATCCTGTGATGTATTTGATTTGTGTGAGATGTGAATCTGTGATGTATTTTTAGAACTTATGACGTAATTTTTTCAAGAGTTTGTAATTTTTTTTAAGAGTTTGTGATGTATTTGGAGATGATCTATTTAAGGATTTGGAGATGTTCTGTGATATGTGATGATTTGGATTTGGGATTTCTTGGTATGATTTGGGGATGGTGTGAAATCAATATTCAATGTTAAAAACAATGAAAAAGAGAAAAAAAGGAAAAAGATCAGCAACCGGGACAGGACTAAAGAATAGCGATCTTTAGTCCCGGATTCGTAGTCCCGGTTGGAAAACCGGGACTATATGAGGTTACGAACCGGGACTAAAAAGCACTTCTCCACCGGTGCATGTTTGAAATCTAATTGGTCCCTGGCCTGTGGATAAGATAAAGCCACGTACACAATATATCTAGCTAGTATTTCAGGTGGTCAAGAACTTTCCTCTAACTCACATCAAAATTCCTAGCATTTTCCCTTTTGCATTTTCCCTTTTTTTTGTTAACTGTTAAATTTTTTGGGTTAATTTGAGGGGTTTCAAATAAATGTACAAAAAAGAGAGACAAATATCTATATAACACCAATACATATTAAATAATGTACCCTTATAGCATCGATATGCTAATACAAACAATTGATCTTCTGGCTAGTAGCAGACACAATAATCATCAGCAAACACTGATAATTAATGTACATCAATTAATTAATTTGATGGGTTCTGGCATACATACCTCTTGTTATCCAGATATTCACGGACCTCATCAGTTAGATAACTTTCACTTAGTTGGGATGCATCGAGTTCCATGTACTTGTGTTTGTCAAGTCCAATCAGGATGTGCTTGAGAACGTTCTTGATGTCAGTAGGTTTCTGACCAACCGAAATAAAAGCAAAACACTGAAATTGCGCTTTCAGATTGTCAAACACGAATTTTGCAAGAGTTGTCTTGCCCAAACCTCCTAATCCAAGAACAGATACAATCTTGAGCATCTTGGATGCATCAGTTCCTACAGACAACATCCTGATTAGATCTTCACTGGCCTTGTCAACACCAACTAGATTGGTGACCTTCTCGTACAGTCCCAAGATACGAGGGTCAAACGATATTGGAGGCTTAGCATCGATACTATCAATCCTATATCTATCGTGTCTTTCCTTCACTTCCTTGACTTGTCTTTCAACACTTTTAATGTCATTGCCTATTTTGTGGTGGATCATTAGCTGGGACAATATGTGGCATTTACTGATTAACCATGAGAAGATGTTTTCCTTGGGTGGCTCAACTGCATCCACCTGTAGCATGAAGGTGTCAATGATGTCCTCGATGTTGTACGACAGCTCTCCAACATCCCTAGCCCAAATCTTGACTTGCTCGTCAAGTTGGTCTCATGGAACACTTGACACCTTCTTAAGAGCAGGTTGCATGCACTCGAGCTCGGCCTTCAGGGACATTATCCCTTCTTTCACACTATTTTGCAGGTCATACTCCTCCTTAAGCAGCTCGCCCAACTTGGGGAGGATTGCACCTATCGCTCCAGTGGCCAACTCCATTTGATGGTTCACTTCCCCTCTCTGCACGTTTCTTACGCTGATGAGGCATAGATTGACAACTCATCAACTGCTTTCAAATCTCCATTCGCAGATAGTTGCATCATCATATCTTCAGTTCAACGAGAAGCACAAAAAATTAGAAAATATTTCAGCTAGCTATATATATCGTACCAAATTAAATCAGGTTTTCACACTAGCTAAATTGAATCAATATATGTAAATAACAACAGTTTTTTGCGATCCAACTTAATTGCTGCAAACACAATTAATCAATATATGTAAATTAAATAGACACTCTTTTAGAGATTCTCTCGGAGAGATAAGATAAAAATTAATCATATCCTACCATAACACAACGGTATCAAGTATGACTCTTTCTATATTCTCTAACACAATTGATATATATGTTCTTGCAGATATGCCAAACAAAGCACAAAAACGGTTTTCACCCACAAACTGGGCTTCATAGAAAAAGAAAGAAGAGAAATTGTACGACTGTTTATGTGGAAACTAAATTCTACGAATTTTTGGCGAGACTCGAGAGGGGCCAGCTGTTCTTACCTATGAAGTAGAGGACCGATCTCCCCTCGCAGCTCTTGGCTCAACACGGGGAGGGAGGAGACTCAACGGCTGGGGGCTGCTGGTGATACATGGCGGCAGAGCTTGTACTGCTCACTTGCTCAGTTCTGTGGAGGTGGCATGGGCTACTCTTACCCAGAAATGTGTGGATGGGAGAGGAGACATGAAGGCAGGGACGATTCTATCTACTTCCTCCGTCCCAAAATATAATAACTTTTAGCCCTTAGGATTTGTCCCAAAATATAACAACTTCTCATCAACATTCCTTTCCCAACCAATTACAACCCTCTGCCATTTATTTTTTCCACTTACTTCCACTACTCATCCAATCACAACCCTCATCCATTCACTTCTACCTACTTTCTTAATAACCGTGTCCAACTCTAAAACTTCTTGTATTATGGGACAGAGGGAGTATAAAGTTACAATCCACTACATTCTAAACTCAACATGCAAATATACCACATCACCATCCTTTAGTGATTATTACATCTTAATACTCATGTAAACATGTTACATCATCTATATTTTATTTTATTCTGAAGATCTAAAATACAAACATGTTAAATAATCATCCCACATAATTTACATAACATTTCAACATGTTTTTTTTCCTGTCATTTCTACCAAATATCCTATGTATACTTTTTTTTTTGACTGGAATCCTATGTATACTTCATCTCCACTTAGTTAATGTTTTCTATTCTCTCTCATTAAATCACATCACCTCAAAATTTGAGAATCCACTTAAAATTATGTTTTTAAGGGATATATATCACAAAGATTTCATCTAATAATTATTTTAATTTTTGCTTTCTATTGCCACACACGAGCATTATTCTAGTAGTACATGTACTACCTCCGTTTTAAGTTATTCAAGCTCTTGTGCCATGCTACCCTACGGGCAGTGCTGCTTTGTGAAGATGAGCTATGAACATCATATAACCTGTCTAGTATCTTTACAAAGTTCTCTTCGGTTGCCAAGATGCGAATAAGATCTAGCACCATGTCATGGATGCGGCAGGCAAACACCCGGCCACGCATCTTAATTGGTTGGATCCAAGACAAATTTATTATATATATATATATATATATTCAATTATAAATTTAATGAAACTAATTTGGTATTATAAATATTACTATATTTGTCTATAAACTTAGTCAAAGTTGAAGTAGTTTAACTTTGACCAAAGTTAAAACGCCTTATAGACTGAAAAGGGAGGGAGTAATAATAAGGGTATAATTGTCCAAGATGGAAGATGGAGATCGTAGACTTTTATAGATACAATATAATCGGGGTGGCACTTATTAAAAGCACCTTAAAAGCTCTCATAATTTTTTAACGTTTCACAGATGCTTCTCCCGTCCAGATCAGGCGAACCTCACAATGCGTCGGCGCCACTATATTTCTTTGTTGAGCGAATCCATGGAGGCACCGTGTCCGCCCGGCCTTCCACGCCTACTTCAACAGCCTCCAGTCCAGTGCCCACCAAAGCCGTCGTCACCCTTCTCCACTACCGGCCGATGCCCGATCAGGCCGTGATCCCGTGACTCCCCGTCCCTGTCGTGTACACGTACTGACCGGGTTGGGAAATAATATTTCCAGCTAGCTAGTGTACATCGTTGATGGATACTTCCGAGACATACTTGGTGCTAGTTAAGCGGGGATGTGTGTAGTAACTTCATCAATCTTAAAATATATCGGATCAGTCTTGAAATAAGGTGTGCCTGTACAGTAGCGTAGGACAAGAAAAAATTAGATGTGGCTCATGAACTACGCAAGAGTTAGTACAGGACAATAGTAATGGAAAAAAAAATCAATCTCAATGCACGATATTTTACAAGGCAACGTTTCTCATCAAGTCTACATTAAGCACCGTAACAAGCATTAATCACAAGTTCACAATTCATCATCTATTTACAAAATTAAAGGTGTAAATAAAAGAATATGTACTTAAAAGAGTACTTCAACTCTAGAAAGGCTAACGAGCGATCGATCACTTGATCAGACCCCCTCCACGTGGTTTTCTTTTTTGGCACCGTATTACTTTTTTATTTTAGTAAATTTATGCACCTAAAGTTTATACACCTCAATATTATATGTAAATTAATTTAGTTTTGTATTATTACTACCACAAAAACCTTTTTTTACAGGTGGCTAAATCAGCATTCCTACATGCTTTTAGGCCACCCGCCCATGACCAAACGCAACTACCTGTGGAAATATATTCCTGTATTTTGAATTTTTTTAGGTGAAGAAAAGAAAGTCGTGTGATTTTTCGCGTGAAATTAACATGTGTGTCGTACATAGGATTTGAACTCGACACCTCTCTCTCAACACATAGTTTCCTTGCCATATCACCTCAAAGCATTCTTACTTCAACAACACTTCTATTCTTTACTCCATTCGTCAAAAACTTGTAATTTGTATTCAACACTTCATATTACTCAACTATGGAGTCGTGGATCTCTCTCATCAAGCTCTAAAAGAATAATTAGTCGTAAATACCAACACCCATGTCAAATCTAGAAATTGAACCCAGATGGGCAAGCTCCACCACGAGAAACCTAACCAGTTGAGGTGCGCTTACTTCGCAATAACATTGGATATTAAAACAACCATAATTTTTAAGCTACATTTCTGCAATACTCCTATGCCTTTTAAACTGGTAAACTATTAGTTATAATCGTTAGATCTATCTTACATAAAAAAAGAATGTATTCATGGTACATGATATTTTCAAAATATTACTGTGCAATTATATTTCGTCATTATCGTATTCATGTTAGGTTGCATGGAACCTCTCACCCACCCTACATGAAATGTTCATATATGATCGCCTCTCAAACTACATCAATCATATTAGACTATATAAACCTAAACATTTAGTAGAGCTTCATGTTCCACCTAATTAATCCTTTAATGAACTATGATAATAGATATGCAATTTCAAAAACGCCTTATTTTACTTATTTTTACTTTCGTTGACATGTTTTTAAAAAATAAGTCTACCTTAATTTCAAATGATAAAGAAGATTATAAAAAATTGCTTATAGATATTATTTAAATATGATACAATATAAAACTAATAGGTTAGAAAATTATAAAAGCAATTAATGCTGATGAAAATAATTTAAGGAGAAATTGTGGTAGATGTAACATTTCGCTCTTACAAATATCTCAAACTTAGCGTACTTCCTAGTTTGCCTAAAGGACACAATCCAGTTATTATTTAGTAACTCTTTTTGCACACTTCTTTGCTTTCTCTTTGCCAATTTGAAACACAAAGGCACCAAGTCTTTGGGGCAACCATTTTGAAGCCAATTATCATTCCAGAAGCTTGTTTTGGCTCCGTTGCCTGATTCAATTGTCGTCGCGGCCTGAAACAGTCTTTTGTCGAGTTCGTCACAGCGAATTCTCATACCTGCCCAAGGTTTTCCATCATCTTTCTAGCTGTACCATAGCCAACGAAGTTGGAGGGCTCTTGAAAATCTTTCTAAATCCGGAAGCCCAAGACCTCCCAAAGATTTGGGTTTACATACCGTTTGCCAATTTACTAAGCTGCTTCCCGGATTGGTTTTGTCAGGGCCTTCGCCTTTCCAAAGAAAAGCTCTTCTAAAGCGATCTATTCTTTTTATTACCCATTTAGGCTAAAACGCTTGAGGATCAACTCGTAGATGAAGGCTGAGGCCAGTGGATTACACGAAGGTTGTGCAGACGCAGGGGCCGGTTCAGCTCGATCAGCTTCCTCCGGGCTCCGGCTCCAGCATGCGAGCAGGCATCAGTATGATGTGCTGTTGTTGCCTGCTGTTTTCAGAATTCAGATGCCATGGTGATGATCGTCATATCTCAAACAATAATTCTTCCATGTTCCAACCAACCCTTGAATCAAGTAGAACAGGTATAATGAAAAACAAGCATAGAGTGTAAAAATCACATGTGACAGTTTAGCGGCCAATATGCCCGGTTAAGTATTTCTGTCTGAGGCTAATATTGGCCTTTGTTGTAGTCAAGGCAGCCAAACCAGAGTATATATAAATCCTTAGAAGAAAAACTAGGAAGGAAATAACAACAACAAAAAGGTCCAAGATGGCGACAAGCTGCTCCTGTCATGTGCTCCTCTTCAGTTGTGCTCTAGTCTTCTCCCTTCTTTTCTTCTTCTGATTATGCTTCTGCTGTTTAATTACAGCCGGAAAAAAAAGTTATCATGCTATGATCAAAGTTAAAAGTGTTATGAAGATGTTGCTGTCTGTGCTAGCTACTTTGTTACACGTACTAGCTGCACGAATATATGAACGAACGCGTGCAAGGTAGTCCGTTCAAGTTTGGTGCGTAGCCGCCTCCTCCTCTTTCTCTGCAACATTTTCTGGCTGAAACAGGCACACAAACCAGTAACCAGTAATTAAGACCAGGTAATAGATCAATTAGGAAGCCATGATCTAAACTGTTTTGCACGCAACGCGCAAGTGCAGGTGCAGCACATTTCTATATGAGATTTGCTTCGGTCCAACAAAAAATAAGTCGAGGTACCGGTACCTCATGATATCAAATTGTTTCCGATTGTTGGATCTAGCAATACCCATCCTGCTCAGCTAGATCCAACGATCGGAAATGATTTAGTACCGCGAGGTATCGGTACCTCAAGGTATTGAGCTAATCTCTTTCTACATATCTTGAAATTGGAAGAGAGAGATGAATTGGGGAATGTAAAACGCTAATCAACTGATTGAACATGAGCTCAGGATTAACGAAAACAAACCATACCATTACATATCGGTACACAAGAATGTCAGGATGGTTGGGGTGAGCATGCACAGCGTGCCTCAACGCCACCTCCGCTTCCTCCACCTGCCTGCCCATCCCATCCCTGAAGAGGGAAACGTGGACGCTATCGAGCAGAGGGAGGTTCCCCAAGCCGATGTCACTGGCGGCACCATCTTCAGCCGCCCACAGCTCGAATTGAAGCTCCATGAGCATTGGCATCGCTCCCTGAAGAAATTTGAGCGCTATGTTCATATAACAGAATCTCAGGTTCGGGAACAGTCCGGCACCACCAACTGTCAAGGAAATTCTCTGTTGGATGAATAGGCGGAGGAAGCGGAGCTCCGGCAGCCTTGCAATCACATCCAGCTCCCGCGCTTCCATGGCCGACACACAAAGTTCTAGGTGGGAGAGGAACGGGACACATATGGGGTTTAACTGCGCTGGCAGCCGAGGCAGCCTGACGTCGAACATAGAGAACTTACGGAGCTGCTGCGGCAGCTGCCTGAGGTCCCAGCCTTCCGAGATACTGTCCCAGCCTTGCGAGATACTCATCTCATCCTGAGAATTTAAGAGGACATCGATTGCACTGTTACAGGCTCTGCGCATCTTGCATATCAACAGCATAGCCTTCTTCTTCTTGTCCTCGTCAATCTCCTTATCTGCATTAATCAGGAGAACATATTTATCTATCAACTGTCCCATCTTGGTAAAATCTTTCAAAAAACTCTTGCGTGTGCTTCCTAGCTCCAGCTCTTGTAGTGCCTTCATCTTCCCAAACCCCGTTGGCACTCTCATTTGTGCATCAATGCATAGCCGCATCAGCTTGCTTAGTTTGCCAATGGTCACCGGCAGTTCCTTCAAGCCCGTGTTCATGACGTCCAACGTCTGCAAGTGCACGAGATCCCCAATTTCACTTGGGAGCTCAGCAACATTTGTCTCTCTCAGTCCTAGGTACCTCAATTGATGTAGCTTTCCGAGATGCTTAAGGCGTAATCCTCCTTTTACATCACAACATTCTAGCGCTAGCACTCGTAGAACCTGGAAGCAATCAAGTGAGGGCATCATCCAAATATGGCATTGAATAGCATTCAATGACCTCAGTTTTTTGAAGTCTACATCCAGGCTATCACTTTCTTCTTGGTTCCCCCTCTTATGCAATGCTATTCTACGGACATTACTGCTCTGCAAGCACAACTTATGCTCTGCATTGTCCCTGTCAAATATTTTTACAAAATTTTCTTCGGTTGCCAAGTTGCGAATGAGATCTACCACCATGTCATGGATGTGGCAGCCATCCACGTTGTTTGTCTCTGTTGGTTGGATCATGCTTTTATTTATAAGCTCCATGAAGTACCTCTCGCCGACCTCAAATAATGTCTTCCCTTGTTCCTCATGGATAAACCCTTCAGCTATCCACTTCCATATCAAACTATCCTTCTCAATCCAATAATCTTCTGGATATATGCTTAGGTACAACATACAGGGCTTTAAGTATGAGGGCATATCATAGTAGCTAAAAGACAATATTTTCCTCATGTTTTGGATTACCTCATTTTGATCTGTAGGTCCAAAACCAATAGAATCATAAACTTTGGACCAGCACCCCACAGGTTTATCAACCAATAAACTAGCTATTGCAATTATAGACAATGGTACGCCACTACATTTCTTTAGTATCTTTTTGGTTACCTCATCAGCTGATTGATTATCAATTGGACCTTTACAGTTAATACCAAATATTCTGTCATAAAATAACTCTTTCGAGTTATCCCCAGATAGTGGCTCCATGGTGTAAACATCACCAAATTCTTTAGCAACTTCTTTGGCAACTTGAGAGATACGAGTTGTTGTGATTACTCTACTTCCAGAATTACTGTCAATCAACGCGCATTTAATAATTTTCCATGTCGGTATATCCCATACATCGTCAATGACCATGATGTACCTATTCCCATAGGAAAAGACGGGGTATGGATTAGTAAAAGATCAAGAGTATATCTTTGTAGATAAGAAACTTACAGGCATAAGGATCTAGGGTGGTGTAAGAAAACATCAACAGGTTGCCTGCTGTGGTGAATAAATTCACTTGTGCAATCTAATATTCAGTTTTGAATTGAATGAATATGAGTGCCTAAAATGTAATTCCCATTTTGTTCTATTTTTATTTTTGATCGATATATTTTGAGACGAATTACTCTTGGACATTGCCAAATGAGTGGATTAATCTAGTGATAATAGATAGTCAAAGTGGTTCTGCGACTAACATCATAATTCCTAACTTCTTCTTTTGTTTTTCTCATCATATGCGGTAATATATTTCTTTTCTGATTATCATGAGAGTTTCTAAAGAACCTTAGGTTGTGTTTAGATCCAAAGTTTGGATCCAAACTTCAGTCCTTTTCCATCACATCAACCTGTCATACACACACAACCTTTCAGTCACATCATCTCCAATTTCAACCAAAATCCAAACTTTGCGCTGAACTAAACACAGCCTTAAGGTAAAGAAGTATGGATAAAATTCTAACATGCCACCAGTACGGATTAATTAATGTACAACAACTGCAAACAATAGTAAATAAAACTCACATCAGGATACACCAATCATGAATAACAGTTAATTCAGTGAGTATTGAATACATACCTTCTATTGTTAAGATATTCACGGACCTCATCAATGAGATTCCTTTCACTTAGTGCTGCTACATCCAATTCCACGTATTTCTGCTTGTTAAGCTCAATCAGGATATCCTTCATAACATTCTTGATTTTAGGTTTCTGGCCTATCAGAACAAAAGCGGCACAGTCAAATTGCACTTTCAGCATATCAAACACTGCTTTAGCAAGAGTTGTCTTGCCCAATCCTCCAATCCCAACAACAGAGACCATCTTGAGCTTCTTGGACGCCTCATTCCCCACTAATAACCTCTTGATTAGATCATCACTTGTCTTCTCAATGCCAATGAGCTTGGTGGCCTCATATAATGTCAAGATGCGAGGATCAATAATAGTAGGAAGCTTAGCAGCAAAACTATCAATATTGTACCTATCACGGCGTTCCGTCACCTCCATGACATGGCTCTTAATATCTCTGATGTCATTGGCTATTCTATGGTGAATTTTTACCCTGGAAAATGACTTATGGCACTTATCAATTAACCACGTGAATTTGTTTTTCTTGGTTGGATCAAGGCCATCCATAGATAGCATGAAGGTGTTGATGTTGTCATCTATGTTGTAGGACAGTTCTCTAACGTCCCTAGCCCAGATCTTGATTTGCCTGTCAAGCTGGTCCGGAGGCACCTCTGAGAGGTTTTCAAGGGCAACTTGCATGCTCTCAAGCTCAGCCTTGATGAACATGATCCCCTCCTTCACACTCTTCTGCAGGTAATACTCTTCCTTGAGCAACACACTTAGCTTGTGGAGGAGCGTGCCCATTACCCCTGTGCCTAACTCCATTTATGATGATTCACTCCTTCCGTCCCCCTCTATTTCTTGTGACAACGATATGATGATTAGGCGTCGGTTCACTAGCTGCTTTCACGGTCTCTATTTGTAGTAACTGCCTCGGTATAGCTCCACCTTGTATATATCCTAATTAACAAGCCCTGCTAAAGTAAAAGCATATGAAAACATCGGTTACTTCTGTATGCAATTATTTTGCTTTTATTTCCTTATTTAAATACTTTTGTTCATGAGAACTGGTTGTGGCATGTTTATATATTAGGCACAAATTTCAAAGTAATATTGGCCTACCGACACAACCACTGAATATGATAAGGCCCTATTTAAATTCCACCCTAAAACTTTTTATCATGTCACATCGAACGTTTGAACACCTGCATATGTATTAAATATATGTTAAAAACAAAACTAATTGCACGAATTGCGATTAATTCGCGAGACGAATCTTTTAAGCCTAATTGCTCCATGATTTGACAATGTGATGCTACAGTAAACATTTACTAATGACGGATTAATTAGGCTTAATAAATTCGTCTCGTAGTTTACAGACGGATTTTGTAATTAGTTTTTTTATTAGTGCCGGAACACCCCGTGCGACACCCTATATAATATCCGATGTGACACGCTAAAACTTTACACCCTAGATCTAAACACCCCCTAAATATGGAAGTTGCTGGAATTATCAAAGAGGGAAGGACAAGTACAGGTATCAGTTTTGACCAGAACTAATTAACACTACACCGAAGCTAGTCACCTGTGACAGGCCCTAACCATCATCTTTGACGGGTTTGAGCCTGGTCACAGATTAATGGTCACTGATAAGTCCCAGTCACCTCTGACGGGCGGCCGCCCGTCAGAGGTGACTGGGACTTATCAGTGACCATTAATCTGTGACCAGGCTCAAACCCGTCAAAGATGATGGTTAGGGCCTGTCACAGGTGACTAGCTTCGGTGTAGTGTTAATTAGTTCTGGTCAAAACTGATACCTGTACTTGTCCTTCCCTCTTTGATAATTCCAGCAACTTCCATATTTAGGGGGTGTTTAGATCTAGGGTGTAAAGTTTTAGCGTGTCACATCGGATATTATATAGGGTGTCGCACGGGGTGTTCCGGCACTAATAAAAAAACTAATTACAAAATCCGTCTGTAAACTACGAGACGAATTTATTAAGCCTAATTAATCCGTCATTAGTAAATGTTTACTGTAGCATCACATTGTCAAATCATGGAGCAATTAGGCTTAAAAGATTCGTCTCGCGAATTAATCGCAATTCGTGCAATTAGTTTTGTTTTTAACATATATTTAATACATATGCAGGTGTTCAAACGTTCGATGTGACATGATAAAAAGTTTTAGGGTGGAATTTAAATAGGGCCTTATCATATTCAGTGGTTGTGTCGGTAGGCCAATATTACTTTGAAATTTGTGCCTAATATATAAACATGCCACAACCAGTTCTCATGAACAAAAGTATTTAAATAAGGAAATAAAAGCAAAATAATTGCATACAGAAGTAACCGATGTTTTCATATGCTTTTACTTTAGCAGGGCTTGTTAATTAGGATATATACAAGGTGGAGCTATACCGAGGCAGTTACTACAAATAGAGACCGTGAAAGCAGCTAGTGAACCGACGCCTAATCATCATATCGTTGTCACAAGAAATAGAGGGGGACGGAAGGAGTGAATCATCATAAATGGAGTTAGGCACAGGGGTAATGGGCACGCTCCTCCACAAGCTAAGTGTGTTGCTCAAGGAAGAGTATTACCTGCAGAAGAGTGTGAAGGAGGGGATCATGTTCATCAAGGCTGAGCTTGAGAGCATGCAAGTTGCCCTTGAAAACCTCTCAGAGGTGCCTCCGGACCAGCTTGACAGGCAAATCAAGATCTGGGCTAGGGACGTTAGAGAACTGTCCTACAACATAGATGACAACATCAACACCTTCATGCTATCTATGGATGGCCTTGATCCAACCAAGAAAAACAAATTCACGTGGTTAATTGATAAGTGCCATAAGTCATTTTCCAGGGTAAAAATTCACCATAGAATAGCCAATGACATCAGAGATATTAAGAGCCATGTCATGGAGGTGACGGAACGCCGTGATAGGTACAATATTGATAGTTTTGCTGCTAAGCTTCCTACTATTATTGATCCTCGCATCTTGACATTATATGAGGCCACCAAGCTCATTGGCATTGAGAAGACAAGTGAGGAGACGGCGACGCGGTCGTGGGAGGGAAGCGGGAGGCCGCGACAGCCGGTGGTCGTGGGGGGAAGCGACGGCCGGTGGAGGGTGGACGGGGCGACGGCCGGTGGTGGGTGGGTGGAAGCGAGGAGAAGAGAGAAGAGAGAAGAGAGGAGGAAGCGAGAAGATCGAGAGGAGGAAGAGAGAAGAGAAGAGGAGATAAGGCCGGTGGGTGGGTGGTGGGCCTCCTGGGTGGGGTGGAGGTTTTAATTTTTTTTTAAGGTCACCAGTGACGGGTATAAAAATCCAACACGTTTGAGGTGAGATACAGTGAGGTATCTCACCTGTGACGGGTTACAAACTTAAAACCCGTCACAGGTAAGAGGTCATCAGTGACGGGTCTGTATGGGGACACGTCAAAGATGTTGTGTGTCGGGTCCTTATATAGATCCGTCACAGATGAGTACTTACCTGTGACGGGTTATTTTCTTGAGCCCTATCTATGACATGATTTATTGTAACCCGTCACAGATGAGGTTATCTTTGACGAGGCACTTTGGTCTGTCACTGATAGGCCGTCACAGGTGGGCCGATCTGGCGTAGTGTAATCATTTGAAGACTGAATTGGAACATTTAATTATCAAGTATAAACCCCACCCGCAACTCAAAACAACAGAAAATATTTCATCTAGCATACCAAGTCAGGTACTCAGAGTCAATATGTAAGTAACAGTGATATATTTTTAAGACTAACAATACAAATTGAGGCTCCAAATAAATCGCAGGCAGCTCTCATAATCACAATAAAGCACACATTCTTCACTGCCTGTAAATATTTTAGATTTTCCAAATGCAGAAAAGAAAAGATGATTGTGCCATCATCTGTAACTCCAACTCTCACTGAACATAATCAGATCTGATCTAGATGACCATCCCCTACCAATTCATCTCAGAGAAAAGATTACCATCCCTACACTCATCACCTTGCTCAGATCTGGCAGTACCATACAACCAGTTGATACAAGAAACACACCAGACTAAAGGTTATGCTAATATGCTTCGTTTCAGACTTGCACACTACACTGAAGTTCCTAAAGGTACCAATTTTACACAATAAAAGCCAGTCTGCCCAACTTAACTGATGTGTTTTCTATAGGAGCAATTTTACCTTCCAACATTTGGTACCTCGAGGTACCACATTTTACACACAAAATTTTGGTACCTCGAGATACTTAATATATCGAGGTATCAAATTTGAGATTTACTCTGGTCTAGCAAAAAGTACGTCAAGGTACCGGTAGATCACAGTACTAAATCGTTTCTGATCGTTGGATCTAATTGGGTAGGATGGACATTGTTGGATCCAATGATCAGAAATGATTTGGTACCGTGACATACCGGTACCTCGAGGTACTTTTTGCTGGGTCGGAGCAAATCTCATCAAATTTTGAGATTTGCTCCAGCCCAACAAAAAGTACCTCAAGGTACCAGTACCTCACGGTACCAAATCGTTTCCGATCGTTGGATGATTTGGTACCGTGAGGTACCGGTACGTCGAGGTACTTTTTGTTCGACCGAAGTAAATCTCTCAAATTTTACACTAGAAAGTATTAAGAATTTGTGGTACCTTGAGGTATTAAGAATTTGTGGTACCTTGAGGTACCAAACGTCAGATGTTCTTGCAAATGCTTAACAACTCAGAACAGAAAAGTGTTCACTTACAAACTGCACTTGAAAAGTAGAGGGAGGGGTATCCTTGAACTGAATGCAGCTTACCTTGCAAAAATAAAAAAGGAAGTAGACAACCAGCTCTTATTCTTGCTGGCACCTTGGCTCAAGAAGGGATCCTAGCCGGCTCCATGGCTGGGGTTTAGGAAAGTAAAGGAGGTACGTAGCGGGTTTCCTGTCATGGCTCAGATCTAGCCATGGACGACTCACTTAGGATCAGCAATGTGTAGAAGGATTGGGTTTGGTCTGTTTGGAGTGACAAATTAAATGAGGAGGAAGAGAGAGAGAGAGAGAGAGAGAGAGAGAGATGCAAATCATACATCCAGATGCAAAGTCTCCTCTCTTCCTGGAAGATGCATGAGTGTGACAGTTGACTTAAACGATGTGTACATCTCATGTTTCAAGGGACAGCCCCGTGGTTACACGTGACGAGTATGGTGGACAGCAGTTGAAAAATCAGCAAATGCATGTGAGATCACTCTTCTCAAGTCAACGCTTCAAACACCACTGTTTTCTTTTGTTGAAATAACCTCCATAATGTTGCATATATAATGTAAGTAAAGTGCAGCTTCCTCCAATTTACAACGGATCATGCGATGGTTGGATATAGTTTCCCGCAGTCCCTTACTTTCCTTGCATTATTACTTCCCCGTTGTTCACTTGTTCATCATGATCACAAAATTAATATAGCAATCTAGTGCTGTATTAGACACAAACTAGTACAATAAATCTGAACAGATTACTCTATCTAGATTTGTAATACTAAGTTATGTCTAATCTAGTACTAGATTATTATATTTTGAGATAGAGGTAGTCTAATCAGAGTTTTTGAGTGATGTCTTAATTCTTTGCTCGGCTCAGATCAAAACTTTGCAGCCAGCACGTTCCTTCACTCTGTAAATGAGCTCATGGGTTTCCTGAAAATGAGGCCTTGTGGCTTTCTTTACATTCTGAATCCAATTGCAGATCTTCTCATGAAGTCCAATAATTCTGTCAGGTTTACTATCACTGAGCACCTGTATGTTAATGTCAGTATGTCAGTCATTATTTACTCCTAGTGTGCAGCTTTCAAGTTCGTCATGTCAACAATGGAACATGCATGTCTCCAACCAAACTCTGAACTTTGCTTCAGATGACAGAATGACGAAAATTGGATAGGAGACTGATGCAGGTACTGCGTGTTCAGCTGTTCGCAGCGCCGAGTTTGATATAGTCCGGACTGGTGTATTCTCCCGGTCGGCATAATCAGTTGCTGCGACTTCCCGTCGCCCATTTTCAGCGTTCAATTCTATCGGCGAAGCAGGGCAATGGAAGGAAGCTCACCGTTTCCTGTTCCTCACTCACCAGCCTCCAGGAGAGCAAGCACAGCTCCTGGATCACAGGCACGCACAAACGAAGAACACAGACACACAGGAATACGGTATTACGGTTTACATTTTCCGGTGCGAACTTGCTGCAGATCTTCTGCTTTGCTACATGCCTACATGTGTGTGAAAAGCAAAGGAAAACAGAGTACCGACATTCCTGTGCATCACATTCACAGATCATGTAGTCCTGGGTCAAGGCATCAGTATGGTGTGCTGTTGCTGCCGGCTGGTTTCAGAATTCAGGTGCCACGATGATCGTCATATCTGAAACAAATGCTTCCATGCTTCAAGTAAAACAGGTGATCATGAGAAATAAGCATAGTGTAAAAATCACACATGACAGTTTAGCGGCCAATATGCTCGGAATTTCTGTCTGAGCCTACTTGGGCCTTATTGTAGCTGAGACAGCCATTGCAATAATGCAATTCATAGTATTTAAACCCTTGAAAAAGTCGGGGAAAGAAAAATAACAAAAAAAAAAGTAAAGGCCCAGAGATGGAGATGAGCTTCTCTTCAGTTCTCCTCAAGTCTTCTCCCTTTTATTCTCCTCCTTGTTCTCCTGATGCTGCTGTTTAATTACAGCCGGAAAGAAAAGTTATCATGGTATGAACAAAGTTGAAGGATTAATGTTATGAAGATATTGATGTGCATCTTTGGTACATGTACCTGAAAGCATGACCGAATGAGTGCAGAGAGCCGGTTCAAGATTGGTTCGTAGCCTCCTCCACCTTGGCTGGATCATTGTCCGGCTGAAACAGGCAACAAATTAACCAGTAGTCAGTAACCAAGAGCATGTAATTAATCACACAACCAGGACCGTATATGTTGAAGTCCCATCGTCACCATTTCCGTCAACGTGATCCTTAGCTGAAATTTCGCCTTCATCCTCATGATCTTCATCTCCTTTCATCAGGCTCTAAACAAGAAATTGTGATAGGGGTATGAACTGAGGACCGAAATATGCCAACAGAGAGCAAGTAAAGCTAATTGGTTACAGAATTTTGAGAGCAGTCAGAAGTGCAAAGGCGTGCGTGTAGGTAGGGGAATGTGAACAAATCAAACCAGCCACACCTCTCTATGTCGGCACCATCTTGGTCCTTTTCTTCGACCAAGGGTGCTGCCGCCGCCACCGCCTTCTCCTACATGACCATTGTCGTTGCCCTAGAAGGAAAGGGAGGAGGTAGAAGAAAAAGAAGAGGAAAAAAAAAACAGGTTGGCTAGGCAGGCGGATCTGGTGACTTCTCACCCTCTTCCCACGAAATGTTTAGCTTAAACGAGTTGGCTTAGAAAGTACTACCTCCGTTTTATATTATATGTCGCTTTAAAATTTTTTTCCTGATCAAACTTCTTTAGGTTTGATCAAATTTATAGAAATATTTAGGAATATCTACCACACCAAATTAGTTTCATTAAATTTTACATTGAATATCTTTTGATAGCATGTTTGTTTTATTTAAAAAATGTTTTTCTATAAAATTATTAGTTAAACATAAAAATGTTTAACATGGAAAAAAAATCAAAATGACTTATAATATAAAACGAAGGGAGTAGCCGGCTTAGTTCATAAACAAGGAGCTACCCACGCACCACATCTCTTGTCCAAACAACACGCTCCTCAAAGAGAAGCTGGAGCTGAAGGTATCAAGGTAGAGAAATTTTTTGGTACTTGAAAAGTATCTCGAGATATCCAATAAATTTTACACTAAATTTTTTGGTACCTCGAGATTTACATTAGAAAGTGCGGTACCTTCAGATTTTTTTCAAGAACAGTAAAATTACCCATCAAGGTACTACCCTCCTTGATATTTAGGCTAGCAGCCATCTGCCTATCAGTTCATCCCCCAAATCCTCTCACGCTGATCACTCGTCGGAAACTTGCATGCAGGATGGACCAAGGATCACGTATAGTACCATGCATTTCTTTACTCTGTTCAGGAGGACCTCGCTTGGGTGTGCGGAAGTTTTATCAGTCTGCATTTTTCACCTGCTCTGTGTTGCAGACCAGAGTAAAGTGCTTGATACAAATGAGGATGCTAGCGCTACTGCGGTGCACTACAGGGTAAAACATCTATGTAAACCGCTGTTGGCTTACCTTCACAATAAAAATGAATTTCTGATATAATGTATTGTTGGAATTAATAGATGGGCTAAGGCCCATTCGAAGATTAATTATTTGGAAAATCACAAAAGCTCACCTCATGGGATGGCATGTATGTGGAGTTTAGTACCACCTTGCTTATTCGAGGAGAGGGGGACCTCCTTAAAAGGGAGGATGCTCTCCTAGCCACTTGAAGCATGTGTGGTGGAGAGAACAAGGGGAACACCCGCACGTGCTCGCTCGCCTGGCAGGACAGGCGGCGCGCGTACGACGTACGCGTCGAATGGTCCGCAAAATTGGCTTCTCACCTTTGCGCAGATGCAGCCTCCTTTTGCTGCTGGAAAATTCGGATTTGTTTTGTTTTTGGAAACAACGCGCCGAATGGTCCGCAAAATTGGCTAGAAAATTCGGATTTGTTTTGTTTTTAGAAACAACGCGCCGAATGGTCCGCAAAATTGGCTTCTCACCTTTGCGCAGATGCAGCCTCCTTTTGCTGCTGGAAAATTCGGATTTGTTTTGTTTTTGGAAACAACGCGCCGAATGGTCCGCAAAATTGGCTAGAAAATTCGGATTTGTTTTGTTTTTAGAAACAACGCGCCGAATGGTCCGCAAAATTGGCTTCTCACCTTTGCGCAGATGCAGCCTCCTTTTGCTGCTGGAAAATTCGGATTTGTTTTGTTTTTGGAAACAACGCGCCGAATGGTCCGCAAAATTGGCTAGAAAATTCGGATTTGTTTTGTTTTTAGAAACAACGCGCCGAATGGTCCGCAAAATTGGCTTCTCACCCTTGCGCAGATGCAGCCTCCTTTTGCAGTTTTGTTTTGCTGCAGGAAAATTCGGATTTGTTTTGTTTTTGGAAACATTCCGAAAAATCCGGTGCGTGAAAACGGCGTGGAGTACGGATAAGTTACATGCGGTACCTTCAGTTTTTGGGAAGCGCTTCGCGCGACTGCTCCCTGTTCGTCCGCGACGGCTCGCCTTCCTCTCCGCTCACGTGCTGCGCACCTTCGTCGACGCTCGCAACCGCGAGTAGTTCCTGCCGAGCAACCGGTTTTTCCGCCACCTCGGTACGTGTTCGACATGTTGCGCATATTTGATCTGTTCATGTTTTATTGCTTAGTTTACATGTGTAGATATAATGATGCGTTAATGCTAGTATACATCTGTAATGTCATGATTTATTTATGGAATATATTAAATCATTATATGCCTATATTCTCAATCTTCATAATGTCATCCATCCATTTTTTTCTTTCCTCTCGACCCTTAATTGAAAGAACTAGGGCCTGTTCACTTTAATGCAAAAAAAAACCTGCCAAAATTTTGGCATAGTTACCAAAATTTTGACAACTTGCCAAAATTTGGTAAGGTTTTTTTTGGCATCAAAGTGAACAAGCCCGTAGTTTTGCAAAGGTGGAGGCGTCGAGGATGGTTTAAGACTACTTCAGTGTTTCTGAATCTGAGAAAATGAGCAATTGTTGCGGATACTAGATGCTGGGGCGCGCCATTGCGCGCCGCCTGCATACACTAAAACACGTCCATGTACTAAAGCAATCAATTGATAAATATATTAGTAACATCATATATTCTATATTAACTCTCCTGTGTATATCAATGACACCAGAGTTGAGTCAGTAATCCATCCTATGTAACAAATATCCCATGTAACTACAAAGTAATGGGCACTTTATTATCAATGCAAAGCATCCCCTACTAAAACCTCAGTTTGTTAGACTTTTAGTTCAAACATGAACACAATGCTTTCATTATATAAAAAATATAAGTAATTCCGTGTACAAATTACTTTGGTGCATACACCAAGAGAATGCATTGGTGTCATAAATAATTGATGACAAATTTAAAGGTCATAATCTTTGCAAATAGGACAATTGAAGAACAAAGGGCTCGACTTTCCAATATTAGATTCAGCATCTCATCACATCCTGAAAAATGTAAACAGGTTGAAATGAAAGCAAACATTAGCTAATTAAATCACATTCAAAAGAACCTGCAGACCTGCAGGTACATACTAATACCCTAATAGTAACATCTTATCATAGTGCGCACACACTAAGGGAAAAAAGGACAACCTTGTTTCTAGGCCTATCAGTGCTAGAGGAACATTGATCCATGGATGTATTTTTATGAGATAGCAGCAATATATAGGAGTATTATGCAAAATCACATTCATCAAGTTATAAACCAAAAATAAAAAGGATTTTACCCTTGAAGTAATGCCATTCTATCTTCTCACAGCTGCAGTTTTGTAGCCATATACAGGATAGTGTAAGTGGAGCCAAAATTGTAGCATATCTATTGTGTCATTTGTGGAATTACTAATATTAGTATCCTTCAAGCTGAAAGTGAGAAAAGCATAAGTAACTTAATAACTAATAAATCTCCAAAGGCTCATCCATCTTTTACTGATATAAAAAAACATAGTGGCGGTGATGGTAGCATTCTATGATGAATAATATTGTACCATCTTTTTGGTAAATGAGTGAATCATTCCATTAGATACTCATCTGTATATGCATGAGGCCATTTCATTTATCGTGAACTATGCAGGAAATATTTTAGATTTGGGGATACCATTTTTTTTCTAGTTTAGAACTTTTGATATATTTATGACAACCATCGACAAAATACTAATTTCAACCAAGTATAACTTCCCAATTTTTTGCTGAAAACTAATCAACGTCTAGCATAAGATGCAGGGATACGCAAACATGACTTACATATTTATAAAAATAGTCATGTGCAGAGCACCCACACAATACCAAGTGACCGCTGGCCCTTTTGAAAGCATGAAAGAGCAGGGAAAATAGATGGCTAAATCCACAATATATACATGCATTTTTTTGCGAGGATTATATACATGTAATCCATACACCTTTCTTAAATGAAATACATAAACAACTGGCAAACCAAAAATAAAAGCACAAAGGGACGCTTAAATACATAAAAAGAAGATATATTGACATTTAAAAGAAATCTTAATCGTATGAGTAAAAGCTAGAGAAATACTACCTCCGTTTTTTAATAGATGACGCTGTTGACTTTTTCTCACATGTTTGACCATTTGTCTTATTCAAAAAATTTACGAAATTATAATTTATTTTGTTATGAGTTGTTTTATCACTCATAGTACTTTAAGTGTGATTTATATCTTATACATTTGCATAAAATTTTTGAAGAAGATGAATGATCAAACATGTGAGAAAAATTCAATGGCGTCATCTATTAAAAAACGGAGGAAGTATGCATATAATTCAGCATCAATCCATGTATCAGTATTATATCTCAGTGCTGACATGAGTAAAAAAATTGAGGTAGCAAATTCTTATATTAAAGGAGAAAAACAACACTCACCTTCCTAGTTAATGGGACTTTTTAGCCCACAGTGCACAACCTTTTCTGTAAGCTTGCAATTCATATCTACAGCAAAGCATTTGTAGCTTGCAATTCATCTGTAGGACAGGCATATAATAAAATCTGTCAGCCATCGGCAATGGCAGTGTGAGCATTTCTATTTTCTTTACTTACCAAACACTGTGAGGCTCTCAACAGAACTGGATAGGGCTCTCTCAATCATTTCATGGCCAAGGTACAACAATCCTCATCTAACTTAGATGCTTCACTTTCCTGATTACAAGTTTACAACAACATCTCCTTAAAAGTTTTGAACCATAAGCAAAATTTATGTATATGCTATATGGAACCAAAACCTTCAAGATCAAACTAAAAGGTAGCCTAAGGAACAAAATCTATGCCAAAACGGTAATGATAACTACTATATTTGAAAAAAAAACTTGATAATTCCAAAAAAAAAATATCCACGAGATTCATTTGAGTAAATAATGAGATGGAAATAAAATGTAGCCTTGAAAGCTATTGTACCAATCAACAGCATTCTGCTTACTCATGTTGAAATGAAAAGGAGCACATACCATGCCCAGAGATTTGGAAGTATAAAACAACTGAAGCATCACTCACCATGGCTTCCACAATGTCCTTGACTGTTTCAAGGCTGAAATATTTTTCTATAGCCTCCAGCCTATAGTAACACAGAGAACAAATGAGATATACATAAACAAATAATACATTTTTCCTAATCAGTGACATGAACAATGTGGATGCTATACATACATTCACATGAAAATTCATCATTATTTAAGAATATAAAAAAGCATGCAAGGTGACCCCATTCTCAGCACATTCAAAGTGCAACCAATGTATATTACTACCAGTCAATTATATTACCAAGCGAACCTAGCTCCCAAAGAAATATATAAACCACAGCTTTACAGGTAATGCAAAGATTCATGAATTTTGGCTAGTTCAATGGGGTTCAGCCAACAAACAATGGGCATTTAAGTGTTGCAAGTATCGTGATTACATCATATTGTCACTATGGAGCAATATGTTATAGACATGGGCCAGGCCCATGCAGCAGGTTAGGCATGATAGATTAGGAAAAACATCAATTAAAGGTAGGAGATTATCTAGTTAGGAAAAAAACGAGCTCTGATAGTAAATTAGAGATAGAGATTGGGTTGGTTTCTACAATTTTAGAGATTATTTCCTTTGGTGTGGTAGTATGTACTCTATTATTAATCAATCAATCAAATCTCTAAAGTTAGCCCTAAGCCTCAGAGCTTCTCTTAGTGGAGACCCTGCTAGAGCTACTAGAGGGCTAGTGCCCTATCCCTGCTCTCTGGACCCTTATCCAAGCCAGTTCAGACCTTGATTGCAATGATATAGAAATCATGAATGCAAGGAAGCAGCAAGGAATACCTCTGGATAAAACCAACAATACACAATCTTAGTCCTCATCTTCATCAGAGAGGAGCCTAATAGGGCCCTTCACCTTGCTATCATTATGCCCACTAAGCTCCAGAGCTGCTTTTGCAAGGAATTCTTCCGTGGCAGCACGAACAGACTTCTTATTTGGCCGCGGTGGTTGTGGTTTTCTCTTGTTCCCAGAGTAACTCCCTCCTTCTCCTCTACTGATTGCCTGCATGCTCCTCTTCTGATCTGAAATAGCAAATGAAACCTCAACACTACACCATAAAAAACCAAACCGTTCATAAAACTTTTCAATAAACAATTATGTACCAGTTGTCAAATGGGACAATGATTGACCAATGAACCTTGCTGCTGCCTGTGTATTCACTGTAGTGGTTGGGCGCAATGGTGCTGCAATTCAGAACACAAGCAGTAATTTGGTATACGTGTGCATAGATATGATATTTCCACCAATAGTTAATTAGTTGTCAAGTACCCTTGTCCCAGTCCTCAAATCGATTTAACTTTTCCTCCCACAAGCTTAACCTCTCCTGAAATAAATGAAGCAGAAGTGGAACTAAACATCTGACAGTATCAGCATTGGAATTGAAAAAACATATTGATTGGATTTTCCATTTTAGATTGTTCCATGCAAAATTTCTAACTAAGAATAAAATCAAATCTTCCCTATCCAAGACTTCAATCTTTAACTGCATTACTGCCCCAGGAATACCAAAGTTATAAAACCATATTAGAAGTTAGGATAAACAAGTGGAATTGCAAACCTACAAGCTCTAGCCAAAATCAGGTGAAAAACTGGATAACAATTCGTGAAATGAGCATAGAGCATGGATGATTTAATGTTCAAGCTGCCAAAGGATTGTAGAGTGGTAGTCTTAAATATCAGGATCATCAATTTGTGCCTACTAAGTATGGATATCAAGATATGGGATTATAGAAGGTAGCTCAGTTAAGTTGCTTCAGATATTAGATAGGATAAAAGGAAGTACACAATACCAGCGAGGGAAAACTTATTCAGCACTGATCCTATGGGAGGCACACAAGTTTGGGAAGAAGTGCACAAAGTGAAAATCCAGTATATTATAGTGTTAGCTTTTGCATCTTGTTATCCCCTGATCAACTTGATCAGGAACAGGATGTGGCTCACTACACCCTGGACAGATCAGTAAAATTAATTCCTAGATGGCTATACTGAAAAAAAAATTGGTTTGGTGTGAGGAACACAAGAATGAAGGGATTTGTTAAAGCAATATCCCATGGAAGTAATTTTGTTCCTTTTTTTTTTGTTGTGCCCAATATTTAATTTGATGATTGCATCTAATTCCAATGGCTAGCTTGTGCAGGTAAAGATGTAAGCACAAGTAACTAAGATGAAGGGCCAGGAAAAATCTAAATACTTGATAACAGAAAGAAGGAAAGAAATCTTGAGGAAGGAATGAAGGATTCCACTCTTGGAGCACTGAAGTTGCAGGAGAGGTTTGAAAGCAATACAATGTAGACTTGAGACACAAAAGGTGGGTTGTAGGCTGGGAGGAAATATGCACTAGATGAGCAGCACCAAACATGGGAAAAACCCCTCTGTGGAGTTTCAAGGTAGAGTTAGAAGCAAAACCAAGAAATGTAGCAGAAATTAAATGCAAGAAAGTAGCAGGAACCAAGGAAGGATATGGACTTATTTGGTTGGGGACCTGTGAAATGTGCGAACCCTGATTAAAAGAAGTCTGGAAATACAGAAGAGTTTGATGATTTCTGCCAAACAAAGGGGCAACATTATGCTACTACTGTATGTATGCCCTTGGTTAGTACCATACACACACAGTGTTCCATGAATATTAAGTTTAGTTATCATGTTTGGTTATCATAATTATATTTTTAATGTTTTAGCTCAGTTCAGCTGGAATTCAGTTATTGGTAGCATGTGGGTACTTTGCGGTTTGTGCAGAACATGGTTCTATTTTCTATTATTACCGGCACCTTATTGTTACTGTTATAGTATTGTAATGTGACCAGCTATGGGGTTATCAAGATTTGCTATCCCATTAATTGCTTTATTTCAGGGAGATTTCTACTCAAATTTAGTAGCAACATTTTTAATTTTAGGTGTTGAGGAATAGTTTAAGGACTCAGCTCAATGCTAGGCTAGGGTGCTATATGGGTATTCTTCAGGCTAACTAGTTTGGTGGTAGCTTTGAGCGGTTGTGCATAAGAAATCCTGATCAGTTATTAAAGCAAGAAGATAACATTCGGTTTAAACATGCCCTTCAATAACAAAATGGATTAAGTCAGAACTGGGCCCATTGGTTATACGGGGAAATATCTGGTGAAAACCATCAAATAAGTGAAAACACATGAAAACGGGACCTAAAAGTACTCTAAATTCATGAAAAATTTACTAGAGAGGCATGAACTACATCACCACCAAATCTCAAGTCCAAAATCAACTTCATTTGGAGGAAAAAAAATTCAGGCAAATAGCACCTAATCAGCGATAAAGTGGAGCTAGTATTACAAAGTCTAAAAATGCACCCCAAATTAAAAGGCTAAAAGGACTCACATCTGCCAGTCTGACCGCGGCTTGACTGCTGATTTTGGCTAGTTCAATGGGGTTCAGCCAACAAACAATGGGCATTAAAGTGTTGCAAGTATCGTGATTACATCATATTGTCACTATGGAGCAATATGTTATAGACATGGGCCAGGCCCATGCAGCAGGTTAGGCATGAAAGATTAGGAAAAACATCAATTAAAGGTAGGAGATTATCTAGTTAGGAAAAAAACGAGCTCTGATAGTAAATTAGAGATAGAGATTGGGTTGGTTTCTACAATTTTAGAGATTATTTCCTTTGGTGTGGTAGTATGTACTCTATTATTAATCAATCAATCAAATCTCTAAAGTTAGCCCTAAGCCTCAGAGCTTCTCTTAGTGGAGACCCTGCTAGAGCTACTAGAGGGCTAGTGCCCTATCCCTGCTCTCTGGACCCTTATCCAAGCCAGTTCAGACCTTGATTGCAATGATATAGAAATCATGAATGCAAGGAAGCAGCAAGGAATACCTCTGGATAAAACCAACAATACACAATCTTAGTCCTCATCTTCATCAGAGAGGAGCCTAATAGGGCCCTTCACCTTGCTATCATTATGCCCACTAAGCTCCAGAGCTGCTTTTGCAAGGAATTCTTCCGTGGCAGCACGAACAGACTTCTTATTTGGCCGCGGTGGTTGTGGTTTTCTCTTGTTCCCAGAGTAACTCCCTCCTTCTCCTCTACTGATTGCCTGCATGCTCCTCTTCTGATCTGAAATAGCAAATGAAACCTCAACACTACACCATAAAAAACCAAACCGTTCGTAGAACTTTTCAATAAACAATTATGTACCAGTTGTCAAATGGGACAATGAGTGACCAATGAACCTTGCTGCTGCCTGTGTATTCACTGTAGTGGTTGGGCGCAATGGTGCTGCAATTCAGAACACAAGCAGTAATTTGGTATACGTGTGCATAGATATGATATTTCCACCAATAGTTAATGAGTTGTCAAGTACCCTTGTCCCAGTCCTCAAATCGATTTAACTTTTCCTCCCACAAGCTTAACCTCTCCTGAAATAAATGAAGCAGAAGTGGAACTAAACATCTGACAGTATCAGCATTGGAATTGAAAAAACATATTGATTGGATTTTCCATTTTAGATTGTTCCATGCAAAATTTCTAACTAAGAATAAAATCAAATCTTCCCTATCCAAGACTTCAATCTTTAACTGCATTACTGCCCCAGGAACACCAAAGTTATAAAACCATATTAGAAGTTAGGATAAACGAGTGGAATTACAAACCTACAAGCTCTAGCCAAAATCAGGTGAAAAACTGGATAACAATTCGTGAAATGAGCATAGAGCATGGATGATTTAATGTTCAAGCTGCCAAAGGATTGTAGAGTGGCAGTCTTAAATATCAGGATCATCAATTTGTGCCTACTAAGTATGGATATCAGGATATGGGATTATAGAAGGTAGCTCAGTTAAGTTGCTTCAGATATTAGATAGGATAAAAGGAAGTACACAATACCAGCAAGGGAAAAACTTATTCAGCACTGATCCTATGGGAGGCACACAAGTTTGGGAAGAAGTGCACAAAGTGAAAATCCAGTATATTATAGTGTTAGCTTTTGCATCTTGTTATCCCCTGATCAACTTGATCAGGAACAGGATGTGGCTCACTACACCCTGGACAGATCAGTAAAATTAATTCCTAGATGGCTATACTGAAAAAAAAATTGGTTTGGTGTGAGGAACACAAGAATGAAGGGATTTGTTAAAGCAATATCCCATGGAAGTAATTTTGTTCCTTTTGTGGCCAGGAAAGTGCATGCTGTTCAGGTATGGAGGATGGTATTAATATTTTGTCATCCTGTCTCTTAGCTACCTTTGTCTGCATTACTATAGAGGCTCTCGAGTGGGACAGGATGTCAACTTCTATTTGACATCTCTTGTATAAGTGAATGAAGTGTTCAAAACTTGGCCCTAGGTGCTAGGCGCCAGGTAGCCACCCCGATTATGCATTAAATGGTGCATTGGGTGGTTAACTGTACTTGGGGGCTCTTGTGCCTGCTATTTTAGTGTTCTATTGTGTAAGTTTTATGTAATATGCTCACTAGTTGCTTGGGATTCACGGCCATGCCAAACCTCTAGCACCTTATATGTGTGAATGAAAAAGGGGGGTGAATCTGTTTATCATCTTACACTATTTTCTTTTGCAGCTGTTTCTTGTATAATCTATAATGCAAGGAATCATGGAAATTGAAAGCAGCCTTTTCCTCAGGCAGGAACTTATCGTACACATTCTTTCTAAATTCCAATATGCAAAACTGGAGGTAATTGCTACATGAAGAAAGGCAAAATAATATGGAAGTAATCAAAGGGCAAAGGGCAATAGTGGCTACAAGAGTTCAAAGATCAGGGAGTATATTGGATCGACTTTACTTTTCTTAGTTTTGCACTGTGTTTTACTTATTTTGATTTATTATCATTGTAGCAAATTTAGAAATGAGTTAACGATCAGATGAGTTAACGATCAGACTGATACATCCCAAATTATCCTACTGATTATTTGAGTATTTCTTTCAATTCTTGTGCACATGCCACAGGAGGGTATCCACCGCCACGACATCTTTCCAGTGAGCTATGGTGCAAACAGTTTTTGTATGTGATTTTGCATGTGGGAACCGGAAGGATGCAAGGGGAGCGAGCATACATGCAGTACAAACAAGATCGAAAAGGCATGCAAAACTGCATGGTTTCTTTCGAGTGAGATATATTTATGGCTGGTTGGTTTCGCGGCCTCCAGAGCATAATCAGGAGATATCACCTTTAAAGAATAAAGATTGCGCCATCCTAGTCCAATCAATCCCCCCATGAGAGTCTACTTTCAAAAATTAACATCGACTGATTTATTGTGGAATAAAAACGAGTATAATCAGGGCTGCTGTGAGCCGAGCAAACGGCTAAATGAGCCTTCAGTCCACCACTTTAAAGACAGCTGTAGGGGTGACTTAACTGTGTGATATGCTTCGATAATGGTAGTTGTAAGATTGAACTTACTAGTTATTACTATGATTTATAGGGCACTGGTAAAACCAGCTATTTCCTTTTCCTTTTCTCTGATGCTACTGTGCCGAACCTAGTTATTTGCTTGGGATGAAAGCAGGGTGGTTTGCCTTTGTCTAAAAAGAGGGTATAAAATAAGTCCATGACTCCTCTTTACAATAATATGGCATGGTACAAAGATTCCCGATTAGAAATTGTTAACATAAATTAGAAACCTATATAAGGATACACCCAAACTTTTGTTCTTATTGGCAAATCTGAAACCGAATTTCTACTACTATAGAATGTGAGAACAATGTAGAAGTAGATAGGATTCTAGGCAGGAGTATAGAGAGAGCTTACAAACTCCTTCTTGATAGGGTGTTCATCCGGATCAACTCCCGAACACCTAAGCCGCACTGCAACAATAATAATAATAGTAATAAAAACATTTGGTCAGAAGCGATGCGGGTCACG
>CM020188.1:15469268-15480120 GCA_009805545.1 Oryza longistaminata | reverse complement strand
GGTGAATTGCCAGCATCAAGAAGCCCTGAACTTCCTCTCCAATCTCTGCATCTTGCTAACAATAGTTTCTCTGGAGTTTTCCCAGCCACCATTCGTAACTGCAGAGCACTTGTTACGCTTGATATGTGGAGCAACAAGTTCTTCGGCAAGATTCCCTCTTGGATAGGAACTAGTCTTCCTGTCCTAAGAATTCTTATCCTCCGATCAAATAATTTCAGTGGAGAGATTCCCACAGAATTATCCCAACTTTCTCAGCTTCAACTTCTTGATTTGGCCAGCAATGGGTTAACTGGATTCATCCCAACAACTTTTGGCAACTTATCATCCATGAAACAAGCAAAAACCTTGCCCACAAGTGGGACTTTTAATGGGAAAAGTGCCCCTTCTCAGCCAGAAGTACACCAGACTTCCAGGTATCCTACAAGAGGATACAATTATCCGTTCCTTCTTGATCAGTCTGGAGACAGATTTAGCATATTATGGAAGGGACATGAAGAAACTTTTCAAGGAACAGCTATGTTAATGACAGGAATTGATTTATCAAGCAATTCACTTTACGGTGAAATCCCAAAAGAGCTAACATACCTTCAGGGCCTCCGGTATCTAAACTTGTCAAGGAATGATCTTTCAGGCAGTATTCCAGAAAGAATTGGCAATTTGAATATCTTGGAATCCCTTGACTTATCATGGAATGAGCTTTCAGGTGTTATCCCTACAACCATTGCAAATCTATCATGCCTCAGTGTGTTAAATCTCTCAAATAACCGCTTATGGGGAAGCATACCCACCGGAAGACAACTTCAGACATTTGTGGATCCCTCAATATATAGCAACAATTTGGGCCTTTGTGGCTTCCCTTTGAGAATAGCCTGCCGGGCATCTAGATTGGATGAGAGAAATGAAGATCATGAAGTAATTCTTGGTATTGTTTTCGGATTTTGGCTTTGGTTTGGAGCTATACTTTTACTTAAGCCATTAAGAGTTTTTGTTTTTCATTTTGTCGATCACATAGAAAGAAGTTATGCAAATTGATGTGTGCACTAAGTACTTTTCAGATGCAAACCAGCAACCAAGTAATATACCACCTGTCATAGTTTTCTTTGGCACAATTATATATCAATGTCATAATTTTTCATTTCTCTTCTCTGTTTTGCATTTACATGTTTATTAGTTTAACCTATGGGAAAAATAATAATAACAATACACAACGATAGTAGAAAGTAGCAACGAGGAATACGAATTTGATGGAGGACATATTTTTTGTGATTGACAGTCTTCAGAATAAATTCACTTCATGTATGATGTATGACCAGTTCAAGTATTATTAATTACTATTCTATAAGCTTGCCCCTGGCGTTAATCTAACAAAGTATCTTAACTGTGAAATTCCAACAACCGTTCCCGGTGGCGGAACGGGTGACCGGGAACGGGAGTCGCTCCAGCGAGCCATGGCGATCGATCTAGCCAGTAAAAGAGAGGGTAAAGGAGATTCATCGCGTGTAGAAGATGATGGTCACCTCAATTTTGGACGAAATTTTCGGGATTTGGCGGAGGCGGTGTAGCTAGGGTTTTCGCCGCGTTTGCGTCCGGCGACGGCGATGGAGGAGGCGAAGCCCTGGGCGGCTCTCGGGCGGAGGTAGAGGGGGCGGAGACGGTCTCTTTTGCCGTTGGCGGCATAGCTCGAGCGCATGGAGGTCGTCGGCTTGGATCAGAGATTCAGAATTCAGAAGAGAGAGAGAGAGAGAGAAAGGACCCAGGAGGAGATCATACCAATTAAGGGCCCCTTTGAGTTAGCAATCGGAGGAAAGTTAGCAAGAGGTCTAACCTCTTAGAAAAATTCCTTTGAGTCTATCTTTTTCATCTGATTCCTGTATTTTTCCTGTGGTCCAATCAAATGGTCATTCCTGTGTTTTTCCTGTGTTTTCCAATCCTCAGTTTTACACATGCATTCTTGTCAGAATCCTACGTTTTTCCTATTCCTTTATTTTTTTACCATTCCTGCGATTCAAATGCGCCCTAAGTGTTGTAAATTTGGCTATCATGATTACACGACTTCAGAAGAAAATAAGCCAGACATTTTGTTCATGTTTTTTTTTTCTTTTTGTATTGATGTCTACGCAATTCTTGAAACCCTGAAATTTACAACTAGCAACGGAGGTTAGCACATAAAAGCACTTCAAATATAGCGGAAAACAGCTTGGTCAGCTTTTTTTTTTTAAGGGAAAACAATACTAGATTGTGATTTTTCATTGAATATAGCGGAAGAAAAAACAGCCCCTAGAGGCAAGGAAAGTGAAAAACATTATACACTTTAAATATTATACATGGAGGGGTAGAAAGTTCCACATATGCTTTGCTCCTGCCATCGCCCAAGTCCGCGTCTCTTCCTTTATCATGGTGAAGAGCATAGATGATGTGGCCTCCTTATGCTGAAAGATTCGTTGGTTCTTTTCCTTCCATATCTCCCAGACTATGAGGAGGATGAGGGTGCGCAGACTCAGGATGGGAATGGTTAGGATATGGATCAAATATAAAACTGTTTCAAATGAGTTTATTGATCCATGGTTTAATAGGGCCAATCCATCATGAGTCCATTATATCAATAGGTTATCCATGGATATCCAAATGGATAATCTACGCTCTTATAATAGACAAAAAAACACTCTTATTACATGCATGTAAAACTCGGGCCCAAAATTTTTAAACTCATATTCACATTTTAAAAACTTATCAAATTTAATT
The DNA here is from genome assembly GCA_009805545.1 of Oryza longistaminata. NCBI lineage: Eukaryota > Viridiplantae > Streptophyta > Magnoliopsida > Poales > Poaceae > Oryza > Oryza longistaminata. Next base: position 15,477,378 of record CM020188.1, on the reverse strand, counting down.
GAATTTTGTAGAGATGATTTATTATATGGAGAAGCAACTTTGTTCAAATTTTACGTCATTTAGACATGCGGGGCCCACGATGCATTACTAAGATTCAAAAATTCTAGTTACATGTGTGTAAAACTCGGACCCAAAAGTTTTAAACTCGTGTTCACACTATGAAAACTTGTTAAATTTAGTTCAATTTTATAGGAATGATTTATTATATAGAGAAGCAACTTTGTACAAAATTTTGAAATATTTATACATGTGAAGTCATTTTGGGTTGAACCCCTTAAACCTTATGTTCTAATGGTTTGAGCTTGGTCCATTTATTTTTTTGGAGCGACTTTATAATCCGTTAGGACAAATTTACGGATAGGTTTAGTGGATAAATGGATCGACCCTACCTATTCCCATCATGAGCGCAGACCTCTTTTAGGAACCCCTGCCGTGTTAGCTAAAGCCTCCCACCAATCTTTGACAGTTTGGGGTCATCCCCCAATGCCTAGGGTCGAGCTGCTGGTAAGCCACCCAGGCGTCTACCATGCTCTTTTCAATTGCATATACCACAGTACCTGAAATATTCAGATAATAACATTGTTTTTTTTATCTTAGATAATAACATTGTTAGTACTACTGTTGCTGCAGTGCTGCTACTAATAAGTACTCCCTCCGGTTGATAACCCTTATCGTTTTGGCCAAGGGTACGGTATAAAAAAACAACTTTGACCATTATTTTTTATTATAATATGTAAAAAAGTGTTAACAAATATATGATTTTATTAAAGTATTTTTTAAGAGTAATATATACATGTAGTCACCATATTTGAAAGACAGATATTTTAAAAATAATTTATAATCAAAGATTCTAAAGTTTGATATCACCCTTGTCCAAAACAATAAGTACTGTATTATTAGCCCGGAGGGAGTAATAACAGTGCGCTCTGAGATTTTTGGGATTGAATTTGTTAGATGCCACAGATTCATGGAAACTGCGCTATGCTTCCTGATTTTTCAGCGGTACAAACATAATCTTCATAGCGATCACGAGGATGCCAATTTTGACCAGCTCAATTAACTTGCAATTAACTTTTTTGAGATAATGACCAATGCTATTAACTACTCCATTGCTCAGTTTCAGTAACTAGTCAGTGAATCACTAGTACCAAAGCTAATATTGAGCAACACAACACGATACGACACACTGGTCTTGACATTATCAAATGATTCAACTTCTAACATGCACATGGAAACACAGAAAAATTATTGGTCAACAAACTAATAGCCTTGGGATCAACAAACCAAGAAAAATTACATTGTGTTACATGTCCAGTCAAAGCACTAGCATAGGAATTGCTGGAACATCCCACATAGAGCTCCCTATATATGACACACATGGATGTAAATGTAAATATGTAATTAACCCCACCCATTCAACATGAACTTGAATTCATGAATTTGAGCTCCATCAAAGAAACTTTGAATCATTGTTAAGAAAAGAAAAACGAAGAAGAAGAAACTTTGAAATCAGTAGTAGGAGACATGGATAACACAAGGCTACTATTTCTGTTTGCTCTCTTGCAGGCCATGAGCTTGCTCTCTACCTCCCCCATCATCCATGGCGCCTCTGATGATGCAGCGGCTACGTCTACCACCACGGCAACGAGACGAGGTGCCCCAAGGGGAGCCATGACTGCTGCGTCGCCGGCGAGCGCTACCCGCGGTTCAGGTGCTCGCCGCCGGTGTCGGCCAGGACGACGCCGGCGATCCTGACGCTGAAGGTGTTCGACCACGGCGAGGACGGAGGCGTCCCCACGTCCTTCGACATGCTCTTCCACCGGAACACTAAGCTGGTGGTCGCGCTGTCCTCCGGGTGGTTGCGCCTCGGCGGCGCGCGCCGCTGCAACCGGAGGATACGCGTCTTCGCCGGCGCGGCGAGCGGACGGTCCGTCGTCGCCAAGGTGGTGGACGAGTGCGACTCCGTGAACGGGTGCCGCGAGGAGGACGGGTTCGCGCCGCCGTGCCGGAACAACGCCGTCGGCGGGTTGCCTGCGGTGTGGAAGAAGCTTGGGCTCAACGCGAGCGTGGGAGAATGGCCATATGGCCCGAGGCCCACGGCCCCGCGGCCCGGCCCGAAGCACGCAATTTTGGCCCGGCCCAAATACGGCACAACTCGACTGGGGTCGTGCCCGTGCCGGCCCGGCCGGACATGCAGGCCGTGCCTAGGCTGTACCCTCGACACGGTGGGCCGGACCGGCACGGCCCGATCAAATAAAAAAAATAGGGATGCAAAATAGACTTAAATAATCGTATAAGGTAAGGCCCAAGACAAGAGGTATACGAAATAGACTTATTTTCCAGTCATTTAAACACAGCCCACAGAGTTGAGGGATCAAAAATAGACTTTTTCTTTGAGAAAGCACGATGGACCATCCATCGTGCCTTCGGGCCGGCCCGGCACGCCCCGAGTAGTATTGGGCCGTGCCTGAGCCGTGTATGCCGCCTGGTGGGCTAGCACGGCACAGCCCGGTATGTCGGTCGGGCCATGCCGGGCTGCCGGCCCGATAAGCCTCGGCCCAGACACGGCCAGGCTTAGGCCGTGCCGTGCTGGGCGGTCCAGATGACCATCTATGGTCCTGGCTTTCTAGACGCGGCGGTTTTTACTTAGTGATCGGTCAACGGAATAATGAATCTTGGTGGTTTTTAACCGTAAAGAAAATTACGGCTTCTTGTAATGATGGCTACACCGATGTACTTGCAGTTATGTATACTATGTGCTTAAATAAGCTATTTTTTGGCATTTCTTATTACTCCCAAAACTATATATACGGAGTACTTTATAAAAAAATGTGCATACCGCTAAAAAAACATGACACATCCACGAATTTGCCTCGTTAACACACAAAAAGAGGTGAAGCTTAAGCACGGTTATTACCAATCAATTGAACATGCGAGTTAGTTGAACTAAAGCTTAATTAAGCACGATTATTAACAATCAATTGCGTGCATGTTTAGACACGAAATTAAAGAGATTCACAATAGATAATAAAAAACAAATAAAGTTGGAGAATCGTTTGGAACGGCACGTCAGTTCGTCGAGAGATCATGCGAGTCCGTGAACGTGTAGCTACATCTGAACAGACACAACAACGGATTGCCGTGGCAGAAAACCAATCGATACAGGTTGATTAACCAATGCAAACAACAAAGCTATATAATTAACCTCATTCATCTCTAATCCCATTCAATCAAGCAAATCAAAGCACAAATCCATCAAGAAAACTGAAGACAACAAGGTAGCGCAACAACGTGCAGTGTCACCCTAGCTGAGCTGCGCTAAGATGGCGGCGAGTGCCAGAGCAGTGGCCGCCATGGCGATCTTCCTCCTGGCCGCGCTCTCCACCACCCACCACGCCTCCTCCCTCCGCCCCGTCGCCGGCGACGCGTGCCGTCCCAGCGGCTACCTGCCGGGGAAGTCCGGCAAGTGCGAGAAGAGCAACGACCCGGACTGCTGCGAGGACGGCAAGGCGTACCCGCAGTACCGGTGCTCGCCGCCGGTGACGTCGGCCACCGGCGGCGTGCTGACGCTGAACAGCTTCGAGAAGGGGAAGGACGGCGGCGGGCCGTCGGAGTGCGACAACGCGTACCACTCCGACGGCGAGCTGGTGGTGGCGCTGTCGACGGGGTGGTTCGCCGGCATGGCGCGGTGCGGGCACCGCGTGAGGATCACGGCGAGCGGCAGCGGGAGGTCGGTGGTGGCCAAGGTGGTGGACGAGTGCGACTCCGTGCACGGCTGCGACGACGAGCACAACTACGAGCCGCCGTGCGACAACAACATCGTGGACGCCTCGCCGGCGGTGTGGGACGCCCTGGGCCTCGACAAGAGCGTCGGGATGGAGCACATCACCTGGTCCGATGGCGATGAGTGATATAGTCAACGTGTATGCCTTGCGACGGCGAGTGTTCATCCATGTTCGATTCATCGACTGTACATGTTGCCATGCCCACGCCGAACCGAATTCTTATCTACTTTAAAAAGTACCCGTGCGTTGCAACGGGAAAAAATAAAAGCACACCAAATATTGAATAACTTCGACATTATTTTTCATAATATACTGTAACATATGTTTCCTTTCCATGTAAATTTTATAATTTCTCATATACTATAAAGTTTATTGCAACAAAATTATAACCATCTTAAAGTAAATTTAAACGTCAATCCAATGATATTAATTTTAGCAAATAAAATTTTAACTTATATTATAATAATTGTTGGTCAAATGTTTTTAAAGTTGAATCTTGGAATGTGTACACGCCTTATATTAGAGCAAGTTTAATAGTATAGCCAACTACTGGCTCCAATTCATCTAATAGTTCATTCATCTAATAATTATCTATAAGTATATACTACACCATTAATATATGGTCTCACCTCTCACACACAACGTATTGGAGTACGTGCTGCAGCCGGCCACAAATCTGTAGCCCGCTTTCCTTCTCTGTCTCTTCTCTTCTCTCCTCCACATGTGCTTACAGCTGACTTGTAGCATGATATTGTACTCGCTCTTATGGGATAGAGGGAGTATCCAAATAAAAACTATGTGTAGCATCTTTACTGAAAGAACAGCTATGTTCTACTGTAATTTACTTGATTACTATATGTCTGGTTGTGGTTGTCTGATGTCTGCAGACCGAAACCTTTCTAATTTGAATGGATTTTTTTCATGCATCATATAATTTATTTTATTTTTGTATGAAAGTCCATTTTACTCCCCCAAACTAATTCAATGGATCTCTTAAACCCTTGAACTATTTTTTTAAGCTCATTAAAAATGGTTCATTTTACTCTTTAATAATATTTCGCTTTTTTGTTACTCTTTATACAAGTTATATTTTAAGCTGAAATTTGTTAGAGCTATAGATGGCACACTTACCAAAGTTCAAAAATATTTTGAAAATTTTCATGGTGTTTGCTTGAACTTTAAAATTTTGATGTTTAAATCAATTTGAAGTGCGCCAAATAGCGCGGCGATGAATGCACGTTGGCACGCTGACTCAGCCTCCCATCCCCGGTGGCACGGCATTCAGCGCCAGTTGACGTGGCGCTGAGGTGTCTAAGTTCAGCGCCATAAGATTTAGCGCTGAACAAAAGGGTCATTTTTGAAATAAGTTTTGGGCACGGTTCATTTGTATAATTAGTTTTTGCAAATGGTCAAATTGTCAAAATTTGTGGCAAGCAAGAGCAAAGGCTGCAGGGGGCAGGGAATTTCGGCCGGATCGGCTCTGGGCCAGAAAGAAGAAAGCAAGTTCACCAGCCTCCCCTCAACTTTACACCTAGTTTGTAATTCCTAATATCAGAAATCTTCACCCTCTAAACTTTACAAAACCGTGTAATTTAGGTCCGGTAGCATTATGGATCTCTGGTTTCGCTGACGTGGCATCCTAGTTAGCAAAAATGAAAATAAAAAATTATGGAACCCACATGTAAGTAAGAAGAAAAAAATATGAGGTCCACATCTTCTCTTTCTCCTCTTTTCTTTTTTCTTTTCTCTCTACTCTTCTCTTCTCTTTTCTTCACTTAACGTGAGGCCGGCGGCGGCAGATGGGGTAGAGGCGGCCGGCGAGACTGACCGAGCTCCACCGCCGCACCTGACGACGCTCACATGCACCACCGTCACCGTCACCGCTTCCCGCACCTGACAAGCTCGGCACGACCGGCGAGGTCAATGCAGGGCGTGAGAATGTGGCCGGCGAGCCCGGGCGGTGGCGGGATTCGGACGACGATGTGTTGGCAATGACCCAAGCGGCGCAAGATGGAGCCAGCGGTCGCGTGCTCACCCTTCAGATCAAGTGGCGGGGTCGACAGCCAGTGAGGAGCTACCAGATCCGCCCGTAACGGCGTGAGGTCGGGGTCAGGGGTTCCTCGGCGGCGGCGCCCTAGCACCGACACCGATAGGTCCTTGAATTTGTAGCGAGTAGCCCTATGATGGCGCTCCAGCGATGACAGCGCTGGTGCCGGAACGGGCATCAACGGTACGACTGCAGCTGGTGGCGCCGTGACTTTCTTCTCCGAGCCCTTTTCCTTCTCCTTCTTCTCTGCACCGCACCCTTCCCACGCTCCGGATCGTAGGTGGCGGTGCTCCGGCGACCTCGTCGGGCTTCTTCGCTGTGGCGACCGGCGGCGACGACCACTTGTGTAGCGTCATGTAATGCCATGACACACTGACATATGAGGCCCGACGTATGCCACGTAGCAAAACCATGGAATTTTTGGTCTATACTGTCTTGGGATTAACTTTTAATTTGAATGGTTTTAAATAGTTTAGGGGGTAGAGATTTCTGGTATTGGGGATTGAGGACCTCAGAAAAACTTGATGTAAAGTTGAGGGACGTCAGGTGAACTTATTCCAAAAAAGAACTTGAAAGAACAACGTCTACTATAGGTCCCTTAAATGTTACTGTTATGTTAATGTGTAACTGGCTGGGTGGCCCGCGCAATTACGCGGCTAGCACCCATACAAAATTATCTACTTCCTCCGTTTCACAATGTAAATCATTCTAGCATTTACCACATTCATATTGATGTTAATGAATCAAGATAGATATATATGTCTAGATTCATTAACATCTATATGAATGTGGAAAATGCTAGAATGACTTGCATTGTGAAATGAGGGAGTACTTTTTACATATGATTTTACTTAAATTTTGTTAAATAGCTAACTCGTTGTCTTATGACTTTGAAAGACCGAATTTTATCATCCAAGTGTTTCTAATTTTATATTTTTAAAACTCATGCCAAGTGTCACCCCTTTATTTGTTTTCCGATCTACCACTGTTTTTATTCATCCTCCTTATAACCTTTAAAAATTAGACATTGTAGTTTTTAGAGTTCATTGTCTCTTTGATTGTCATTTTTATAATTTTAAAAAGTTCCGTCAAACCCCATCACTGTACTCCTCTACGGCCCGCTCGCTGTGTCCGCTCTTTATTATCACCGAGGTTTTAAAAATCGAACATAATTATCATTTGGGTTCATTTTTTATTTTCTAAAGTCCCGTCAAACTGTCAGCGGCTTTGCCACTGCACTCCTCTACGGCCAGCCCATATCCTTCCCTCTCTATTGTCATTGAGATTTTAAAAATCGAACATGATAATTATTGGAGTTTATTTTTTACTTTCTATAAGACCCGCCAACCACCGTGATTGTGTTGCTTAATGGCCTACCATCGTTCCTCCTCTTAATCGTCATTGAAATTCTATTTGGGGTTTTGCTTATAGTTTTAGATATCCCATCAACTACCACCACTCTACTCCTTTACAACCCTATTGCTTATCCCCTTATTTGTCATCTTGTGTTCTAGATGGAACTTTTTTTTAAAAAAAATTCCATATCTTTCACTCTAATTTTTTTTTAAAAAAATGTATTACTACTTGGACTCTTATAGTTATTTTTCTATTTTCAGAATTTTTTTATTTGTTATTTCGAATTTCAATTAATCTTGTCATGTGTTCTAGATGGTCTCTTCTTTCAATAGTCTTTATTTTTTACTACGAATTTTAGTTACTTATAAATTGTTTTTCTAGTTGAACTTTCTTTTTTTCTAATTTCTGAATTTATTTTATTTTTAACTTTAAATTTTAATTAATCTCGTATTATGTTCTATATGGACAACTATTTCAATATTCCTTATTTTTTTGTTTTCAGTTTTAGTTGTTTTAAAATTGCATTCCTTGTTGAACTCTATTTTTTTCTAACAATTTTGTAATTTAATTTATTTTTATTTTGAATTTTAATTAATTTAGTATCGGGTTCTTATTTGGACTCTTCTTCTAATATTGCTTATTTTTTATTTCAAATTTCAGGTATTTCTAAATTGTATCCCTACTTGTACTTTCTTTTTTTTTCTAATTTCAGAATTTATTTTATTTTTAATTCCGAATTTTAATTAATGTCGTATTTGGTTCTATATGGACTCTTCTTTAGATATTAGTTATTTTTAATTTTTAATTTCAGATATTTCCAAATTGTATTCCTACTTAAACTCTCTTTTTTTCCTATTTTCAGAATTTATTTTTTTTAATTCCGAATTTTAATTAATGCCATATTTGGTTATTTTTAATTTTT
>CM020188.1:15397743-15464536 GCA_009805545.1 Oryza longistaminata | reverse complement strand
TGCGACGCCGCCGGCGGCGGCCGCGTCACGACGCTGCGCCTCCGGGGACTGGGACTCGGCGGCGGCCTCCACACGCTCGAGCTCGACTTCGCCGCGTTCCCGGCGCTCACCGAGCTCGACCTCAACGGGAACAGCTTCGCCGGCGACATCCCGGCTGGCATCTCGCAACTGCGCTCCCTTGCCTCGCTCGACCTCGGCGACAACGGATTCAACGGCTCCATCCCGCCGCAGCTCGGCGACCTCTCCGGCCTCGTCGACCTCTGCCTCTACAACAACAACCTCGTTGGCGCCATCCCGCACCAGCTCAGCCGACTCCCCAAGATTGCCCACTTCGACCTGGGAGCAAACTACCTGACCGACCAGGACTTCGCCAAGTTCTCGCCGATGCCCACCGTCAAGTTCCTCTCGCTCTACGGGAACCTTCTCAACGGTAGCTTCCCGGAGTTCATCCTCAAGAGCGGCAACATCACCTACCTCGACTTGTCGCAGAATACTCTGTTCGGGCTGATGCCGGACACATTGCCGGAGAAGCTCCCGAATCTGATGTATCTCAACTTGTCCAACAATGAATTCTCTGGCCGGATTCCGGTGTCGCTCAGGAGGTTAACGAAGCTCCAGGACCTGCTGATTGCCGCCAACAATCTCACCGGCGGCGTCCCAGAGTTCCTTGGGTCGATGTCACAGTTGAGGATTCTCGAACTTGGTGACAACCAGCTGCTCGGCGGGCCGATCCCGCCGGTTCTTGGCCAGCTCCATAAGCTGCAGCGGCTCAAGATAAAGAACGCTGGGCTTGTTTCAACTCTGCCGCCGGAGCTGGGAAATCTTAAGAATCTCACTTTTCTAGAGATATCCGTGAACCATCTCTCCGGTGGCTTGCCCCCGGCATTCGCCGGGATGTGGGCAATGCGGGAGTTCGGACTTGAAATGAACGGGCTCACCGGTGAGATCCCTTCGGTGTTGTTCACAAGCTGGCCCGAGCTCATATCGTTCCAAGTACAGTACAACTTCTTCACTGGCAGGATTCCAAAAGAGGTCGGCATGGCGAGCAAACTGAAAATCCTTTACCTGTTCAGCAACAAACTTACCGGCTCCATCCCGGCAGAGCTCGGCGAGTTGGAGAACCTGGAACAGCTGGATTTGTCGGATAACTCGCTCACCGGGGAGATCCCTAGCTCAATCGGCAACCTCAAGCAGCTTACGGTGCTGGCGTTGTTCTTCAACAACCTCACCGGCGCGATCCCACCTGAGATTGGCAACATGACAGCGTTGCAAAGGTTGGACGTCAACACCAACCGTCTACAAGGCGAGCTCCCTGCCACCATCTCGTCCCTCAGGAACCTTCAGTACCTCTCTGTGTTCAACAACTACATGAGTGGCACCATCCCGTCGGACCTCGGCAAGGGCATAGCCTTGCAGCACGTGAGCTTCACCAACAACAGCTTCTCCGGCGAGCTGCCGCGCCACCTCTGCGACGGCTTCGCGCTGGACCACCTCACGGCGAACCACAACAACTTCAGCGGCACGCTACCGCCATGTCTGAAGAACTGCACAAGCCTATACCGGGTGCGGCTGGACGGGAACCACTTCACCGGCGACATCTCAGATTGCCTTCGGCATACACCCCAGCTTGGAATACTTGGACATATCTGGGAGCAAGCTCACCGGTCGGCTATCGTCTGACTGGGGAAATTGCATCAACCTCACCTATCTGTCTATCAACGGTAACAGCATATCTGGCAACCTTGATTCCTCCTTCTGTAGACTATCCTCTCTTCAATTATTAGATCTATCAAATAACCGATTCAGTGGTGAGCTCCCAAGGTGTTGGTGGGAGTTGCAAGCTTTGCTGTTTATGGACGTCTCTGGCAACGGCTTCTCGGGTGAATTGCCAGCATCAAGAAGCCCTGAACTTCCTCTCCAATCTCTGCATCTTGCTAAGAATAGTTTCTCTGGAGTTTTCCCAGCCACCATTCGTAACTGCAGAGCACTTGTTACGCTTGATATGTGGAGCAACAAGTTCTTCGGCAAGATTCCCTCTTGGATAGGAACTAGTCTTCCTGTCCTAAGAATTCTTCTCCTCCGATCAAATAATTTCAGTGGAGAGATTCCCACAGAATTATCCCAACTTTCTCAGCTTCAACTTCTTGATTTGGCCAGCAATGGGTTAACTGGATTCATCCCAACAACTTTTGGCAACTTATCATCCATGAAACAAGCAAAAACCTTGCCCACAAGTGGGACTTTTAATGGGAAAAGTGCCCCTTCTCAGCCAGAAGTACACCAGACTTCCAGGTATCCTACAAGAGGATACAATTATCCGTTCCTTCTTGATCAGTCTGGAGACAGATTTAGCATATTATGGAAGGGACATGAAGAAACTTTTCAAGGAACAGCTATGTTAATGACAGGAATTGATTTATCAAGCAATTCACTTTACGGTGAAATCCCAAAAGAGCTAACATACCTTCAGGGCCTCCGGTATCTAAACTTGTCAAGGAATGATCTATCAGGCAGTATTCCAGAAAGAATTGGCAATTTGAATATCTTAGAATCCCTTGACTTATCCTGGAATAAGCTTTCAGGTGTTATCCCTACAACCATTTCAAATCTATCATGCCTCAGTGTGTTAAATCTCTCAAATAACCGCTTATGGGGAAGCATACCCACCGGAAGACAACTTCAGACATTTGTGGATCCCTCAATTTATAGCAACAATTTGGGCCTTTGTGGCTTCCCTTTGAGAATAGCTTGCCAGGCATCTAGATTGGATCAGAGAATTGAAGATCATAAAGAACTTGATAAGTTCTTATTTTACTCTGTAGTTGTTGGCATTGTTTTCGGATTTTGGCTTTGGTTTGGAGCTCTACTTTTACTTAAGCCATTGAGAGTTTTTGTTTTTCATTTTGTTGACCACATAGAAAGAAGCTATGCAAATTGCAGAAGATGTACGCACTAAGTACTCTTCAGATGCAAACCAGCAACCAAATAATATACCCCTGTTGCTTTTCCTTGACAGAATTATATGTCAATGTCATGATTTTCATTTATCTTCTCTGTCTTGCATTTACAAGATTATTGCTTAGCCAATGGGAAAAATAATAATATTAGACAGGGATAGAAGCAAGTAGCAACGAGGAATACAAAGTTGATGAAGGACAGAACTTTTGTGATTGATGGTCTTCAGAATAATTTCAGTACATGCATCACCAGTTAAAATAATAAAGTATTATCCTAAGCTTTGCTCCTGGCGTTAATCTATCTAACAATGCATTTATGCATCTTAACTGTGAAATTCCAACCGTTCCCTTCCCGGCGGCGGCGGAACGGGTGGGCGGGAGTCGCTCCGGCGAGCTACGGTGATGTTGCCAGGAAAAGAGAGGGTAAAGGAGACTCATCGCGTGTAGAAGATGCTGGTCACCTCAATTTCGGACGAAGGCCGGGTCTCAGGTGCGGCGAGTTGATCTCGCGATTTGGCGGAGGCGGTGGAGGTTAGGGTTTCGCCAGGTTTGCGGACGGCGGCGGCGGTGGAGGAGGCGAAGTGTTGTGCGGCTCTTGGGCGGAGGTAGAGGGGAGCGGAGGCGGTCTCTTTTGCTGTTGGCGGCAGCTCGAGCAGTGAGTCGGTGAGAGAGATTGATGGAGGTGGATGCAGCTCGGGCGAGCCTACGACTACGAGCTCGGAGGGGGCGATGCGATGCGATGCGTAGGCGTGGCTCGTGGGAAAAAGTACTCCGAAGGTCCCTCAACTTATCATCGAGTTACAAAATCACCCCTAACCACAAAACCAGATACAAGATATCCCTTAACTTACAAAACCATTCACTTTAGATTCTTTGGTGGTTTTGATCCCAGTTTTATCTTACGCGGCGGCTGAATCAGCGTGGAACCCACATGGATCCCATATGTCAGCGTGGCCACGTCAGCCTCCTCTCTCTTTTTCCTATTCTCTCCCTTCCTCGTCTCTGTCTCTCTCTTCTCCTCTTTTCTCTAGACAAGCCGACCGGCACTGCTGGGGAGGAAGCCGCCGGGGCGAGGCGGGAGAGGAGGCGGCGGCGAGCGTCGTCGCCCGGCACGAGTGCGCGCACGGCCTGGCAGCCGAGGCAGAGCGGGCCGAGCAGTTGCGCCGCCTTGGCGTCAGACAGCGAGCAGTACAGGTTGGTGGCGCGCGCAATGGCGGTGGCCACCTCGCAGCCGAGGCAGAGCGGGCCGAGCAGTTGCGCCGCCTTGGCGTCAGACAGCGAGCAGTACAGGTTGGTGGCGCGCGACATGGCGTTGGCCACCTCGAACGACAGGATGCCGACCTTCCGGTCATCCGCCGTCGCGGCCCTTGCTGGAACTCGTCACCGGCTTCACCTTCCTAGACGAGGACGACGACGACGACGTCGCCATGGACAACACCCTTGTCCAAATATGTGTGCGTAATATGACTTATATAGGGAGGGGAAAACAAATTAAGGATAACTTTCCTTTTATTTTTACATTGTAATACGATTCAACTGTAGTTTTTTCCCGTTCTATGTGCATTGTAAACATTATATATATAATACGTACATTATAGGAAATTTCCTACAATAATTTTCCAAAAACAATCAAAACAACAATTAAATCGTTTTCAATAGTTTGAGGGTGTAAAATGAGATGAAAAATAGTTTAGGAGTTAAGGGCTCCAGCGAAATAAGTTGAGGGAGTAAGGCTGCCATCGGTTGGCCAAATACTGATGCTGAAAAACATAATTTATGGTTAAAACTTTTAAATATGTGTTCTTTATGACTTAAATGCTAATGCTGAAAAAGAAACTGCGGTGAAAAAACTCAAAATCAACTCAAAAAATATGTTTTAATATTTAAATTTTGGCTTCGGCATATACATTGCAGGGCAAAAGATGTGGCACTAAAATTAATTCCAATTGAAATTATTAAACCTTGAAATACTAAAAATATCAAAATTATTTATTAGCAAGTAGTATCTGGCAAATGGCTCCTTTTCGATTGAAACTGTAATAATTCGTCCCACTAGATGAATGGGATCAGAGTGACCTTTTATTAAACTAGCAAAAATACATGTGCGTTGCAACGGGTGATGGCTATTTTAATCTTATTATTGTTTTACCGTTTAGTTAAGCTCACATTCACTATGAGAATTCTCTTGGATATATATTTTTCTTGAAAATCATGAGTTGCAATCAGGAGTTCAATCATCTCAAGTTAGCATGCAAGTTTTTTAAAGATATTTCTTATATGACTACTTATGTATTTCCAAAAGCGGATCAACTTAAAACCTGACTCAAATACAGATCTGTATTTTTAAAAACGAATGAACTTAGAAACCGAGTCATACACGGATGAAGTACCAAAGTACCAGCAAAAACATATTTAATTTTTATAATAGTAGAGATAGATACGGAGTATTAATTAGTAGTAGATACATATATATGGATAAAATTTTGGATACTCGTGGCACGCTTTTTAAACTGTTAAATGGTGTGTTTTGTGTGAAAACTTTTTATATGAAAATTGCTCTAAAATATCACATTAATCTATTTTTCAATTTTGTAATAATTAAAACTCAATTAATTATACGTTAATAGCAATTTTTTTTTGAGTAAAACACTTAATTTTTCATTTTCATCTTCATCTTTATCTCGAGAAGAAAAGAACACCACCATATAGGTAGGTAGGTAGGGTTAATGGATAGTTAGGTAAGGTTTTTTTTTTAGTAAGTGATAGTTAGGCACGTTGGGAATCTTCCCATTGCTAACGGTTGGCCCTTTGACTAGCGAAGACCAGCGTTCTAAGCTTCCCGCCTTGTAAGTTGTAAGATTTTTTCTTCCGATCGATCCACGCGCTCGTGGCGTCGATTCATGAGGCCATGAGACTATTTAGAGCCCATGACCCAGCGAGTGTTTTAGCCACCAACCTCCGCTCCGCTCGCTAGGACCACACATGGGCAGCGGCGTCCTCCCTCTCCTCATCCTGGTGTTGGTCGGCGTCATCGTCGTCCCTGCACCGGTGGTCAATGCAGCGGCGTCGTCCTCGCAGACCAACGCGCTGCTGGAGTGGAAGGCCAGCCTGACCAACGTCACCGCGCTGTCCGGCTGGACGCGCGCCGCGCCGGTCTGCGGCTGGCGTGGCGTGGCCTGCGACGCCGCCGGCCGCGTCGCGAGGCTGCGGCTCCCGAGCTTGGGACTCCGCGGCGGCCTCGATGAGCTCGACTTTGCGGCGCTCCCAGCGCTCACCGGGCTCGATCTCAACGGGAATCACTTCACCGGCGCCATCCCGGCCGACATCTCGCGGCTGCGCTCCCTCGCCGTGCTTGACCTCGGCGACAACGGGTTCAACGGTACCATCCCGCCACAGCTCGGCGATCTCTCTGGCCTCGTCGAGCTCCGCCTCTACCGCAACAACCTCACCGGCGCCATCCCGTACCAGCTAAGCCGTCTCCCCAAGATTACCCAATTCGACTTAGGAGACAACATGCTAACCAACCCGGATTATCGCAAGTTCTCGCCGATGCCCACCGTCAAGTTACTCTCGCTCTACCACAACCTTCTCAACGGTAGCTTCCCAGAGTTCGTCCTTAAGAGCGGAACCATCACCGACCTCGACCTGTGGATGAACGATTTCTCCGGGCTAGTACCGGAATCGCTGCCAGATAAGCTCCCGAATCTGAGGCACCTCGACTTGTCCTTCAATACGTTTTCCGGCCGGATTCCGGCCTTCCTCCAGAGGTTGACGAAGCTCCAGGATCTGCAAATTCGTAACAACAATTTCACCGGTGGCATCCCGAAGTTCCTCGGATCGATGGGGCAGTTGAGGGTTCTTGAACTCAGCTTCAACCCGCTCGGTGGTCCGATCCCGCCGGTTCTTGGCCAGCTCCAGATGCTGCAGGAGCTCGAAATAATGGGTGCCGGCCTTGTTTCAACTCTGCCGTTGCAGCTGGCTAATCTTAAGAATCTCACTGACCTCGACCTGTCCTGGAACCAGCTCTCCGGTAACTTGCCGCTGGCATTCGCCCAGATGCGGGCAATGCGGTACTTCGGAGTCTCAGGCAACAAGCTGACAGGTGATATCCCGCCGGCTTTGTTCACAAGCTGGCCGGAGCTCGAATACTTCGATGTGTGTAACAACATGCTCACCGGCAATATTCCTCTAGAGGTCAGAAAGGCAAGGAACCTGACAATTCTATTCATGTGTGACAATAGATTATTAGGCAGCATTCCTGCGGCATTGGGGAGCTTGACAAGCTTGGAGTCTCTTGATTTGTCAGCCAATAATCTGACAGGAGGCATTCCATCTGAGCTCGGTCATCTCAGCCATTTGCAATTCCTCAATCTGAGCCACAATTCCATTTCGGGGCCAATTATGGGAAATTCGGGCAACAATTCCTCAATCAAGCTGCACGGAGTTGATTCGTCAGGGAATTCCTCCAATAGCAGCTCCGGCTCAGCATTCTGCGGACTGCTCTCCCTCAAGAATCTGGACCTGTCAAACAACAAGCTCACCGGTAAGCTGCCCGACTGTTGCTGGAACCTGCAGAATCTGCAGTTCATGGACCTTTCCAACAACGACTTCTCAGGTGAAATCTCTCCACCCAAGACAAGCTACAATTGTTCTGTCCAGTTCGTTTATCTTACGGGCAACAATTTCTCCGGTGTTTTTCCATCAGCTTTAGAGGGATGTAAGAGTCTCATCACCTTAGATATTGGGAATAACAGGTTCTTTGGTAATATTCCTCCTTGGATTGGGAAAGCCCTTCGGTCGTTGAAGGTTCTCAACCTTAAATCTAACTACTTCAGTGGTGAAATTCCTTCAGAGTTGTCGCAGCTTTCTCAACTTCAACTGCTAGACATGAGCAACAATGCTCTGACAGGACTGATTCCCAGATCTTTTGGTAACCTTACTTCAATGAAGAAAACAAAATTTATATCTATAGATGAATTATTACAATGGCCTAGTTCTGAGTTCAGAATCGATACAATCTGGAAGGGGCAGGAGCAAATTTTCGAAATAAATTTTTTTCAACTACTTACAGGTATTGATTTGTCAGGCAATGCATTATCACAATGCATCCCTGATGAGTTAACAAACCTCCAAGGCATTCAATTTTTGAACTTGTCAAGAAACCATCTGTCATGCAGCATACCTGGAAACATTGGTAGTTTGAAAAATCTTGAGTCCCTTGACCTATCGTCAAATGAAATTTCAGGAGCCATTCCTCCTAGCCTTGCCGGTATATCTACCCTTAGCATTCTGAATCTCTCGAACAATAATCTATCAGGCAAGATACCCACCGGGGATCAACTTCAAACCCTCACTGACCCATCGATCTACAGCAATAATTTTGGGCTTTGTGGCTTTCCATTGAACATTTCATGCACAAATGCTTCACTTGCATCCGACGAGACATATTGTATAACATGTGACGACCAGTCTTTATACTACTGTGTGATTGCTGGAGTCGTTTTCGGGTTTTGGCTATGGTTCGGAATGCTCATTTCCAACGGGACCTGGAGGTATGCCATTTTCGGATTTGTTGATGGCATGCAATGTAAAGTTACACAGAAAGCCTCCTCTATCGGTAAATTTCTTTCAAGAGGAAATACCGATCGGTATTTGTAGCTATATTTCTTTGTTGTATCATCTGAAGGTGAAGTATTTAGTTTTTTCGTTGCTCTGTAATTGATACTGAAGGACAAAAGGATGACCTGCTTTGGTTGTATACTTGTATTAAGACCAAAAAAGTAATATATTACTCCATTTGGCATACAACTATCTTTATCTTGAGGTACAGTTTCCACGGTTACATACTAAAAAAATTTCATATGAAGTTTCTCAGGAATCCAACAAGAATATGGGCTTATTTAATAAAGCTCCAACTCCTAGATTTTAACTCCACACTTTGTGTCTGTTTGGTAGAGCTCTAACTCTCAGAGCTACCCTATCCCCGCTCGACCACCGTAGTTCAATTTTTTAGAGCGCTCCAACCCACCCCGCTGCAGTTTTGGGTGGATCTGGATTGCTTGGTTGGGCTACAGCTCTAGGATAAGTGAATCTGAGAGCTGGAGCCCTGCCAAACATGCCTAAAGGGAGCTAGCTCCTGTAGGTGCTATAGGTTCCCTCTATGACCTGTTTGAAAGCTTCTCCATCACTCCGGTTGAGAGTTTCTTTTATAAAGTTTTTATTGTTCAAATAAATTCTTAGCTGATAGGTTAGTAGAAAGTTTAGTCACAAATGAAACTTGTTAGTCAAAACTACACACATATATGGGCAAACCGCACATGGAATTAGCGCATGATTAATTAAGTATTAGTTTAAAAAATTTAACAACTTTCTATAATTCTTTCTTAAAAAAACTAGCCTTTTAACGTTTGCGTGAAAAATGAGAGATAGAAGTTCGAAAAGTGTAGATAAAGAACACAATGCTACAACGAACCATCCTATAGAAAAGGTTGGTCCACACAATCAGTTGATCAATGTTCTTGTTCGGTCCGTGGAATCCATGGCCACAATTGACCCAGCAGGAGCCCAGAGCAGCCGGAGACGACTCCAACGCGGCACACCGTGTCTGAGCCTCTCGAGTTTTTACGTGTTTTGACCACTCTGTTTTGCTTGCGCAGTTGCGCTACGCCTCTGCCATGAAGGAACCAACTGCCCACATAGCCCGCGCCGTCCAACCTTTCCTCCTCCTCCTCCTTGTGGCCGCCGCAGCCGTCCCTGCGCTGGCCCATGCCGCCATTGCCGCGGCGTCCTCGCAGACCGACGCGCTGCTGGGATGGAAGTCGAGCCTCGTCGACGCGGCCGCGCTGTCCGGCTAGTGTATTTTACTAAAAAAGAAATATTCAAAGACGAGTCTAGAGTTTTTATAGGAATATAATTTACCAATAACTAATATTTGGTATTAAACATAATTAATAACTAATACATATATAAAATACAATATGAATATTAAACATTAGTAGTTTCGTAAAGTTAGTACAAAATTTAAAATTATGTTGTCATTTTAATATATTTGAATGATACATTGAGAAAACATATATGCTATTATATGAGAGAAAAATATAATGATGTTAGCCGTGCAATCTGCGCGGGCCACCATGCTAGTTATTCTTTGTTTAAAAAGGAAGTTCCGGTTAAATATATTTTGGTTTTTATTTTTTAGAATAAATCTCCTAACATAGCCACAATGTGCTCTAAAACTAGACATAAGCCAATAAAAGATATTCCCTCTAGTTTTTAATGTTTATGTCACGTATGTTTAATCATTTATCTTATTTAAAAATATATGTATTTATTATTTATTTTTGCTGTGATTTAATTTATTATTAAATATACTTTTAGCATGACTTATTTTTTAATTTTTTTAATAAGATAAATGATCAAATATATGTCTAATATTTAAAGGTGTTAAACACTAAAAACTGCAGAGACATTTTGAATTTTTAACAACAAATACATGTTGTTTTTATTTCCAGCATCGAGTTTTACTTATGAATTGGTAAAGATCCATTGGAAAATTATTAAAAAACCATCCTAAATGTTACCTTGAGTTTGAGGAGAAAAAGAAAAGGTGCGAGCAACAACAACTGAGGAAGAATCGCAAAATAACCAAGGTAAATTAGAAGGGGATATTTGTAATAAATTAGTTTATATAAAAAAAATCTCAAACTCAAATGACATTTACAGAGTGATTCTTGCGATTTTCACATTGCTGTAAGAGAGATAGCTATGCAGGTGTGGGAAGAAATCCTCCCATTTTGAACGATTGACCCAGCCAGAGTCCAATATGGCGGGAAGCGACGGCGACGCTCGTATGAATTCACGCCCACGTGGCTTTGGAGGTGCGACGAACCCATTTGCTGGTGTTTTAGCCACTCGTCGTATCACAACAGTTCGCCAATGAAGGCGTCGACTGCCCACATGGCACGCCTCGTCCTCCCTCTGCTGATCATCCTCGTGGCGGCGGCAGCTGCCATCCCTGCGCTGGCCAATGCGGCGACGCCGACGGAAGCGGAGGCGCTGATGGCGTGGAAGGCCAGCCTGCAGGACGACGCGGCCGCGCTGTCCGGGTGGAGCCGCGCCTGCTGGGCACATTTGGTGGAGTAGATTGTCTGTGCATAATGGTAGTATCACCGAAGATTTTCCTGAAGTTCATGTCAACAGCAGATGGCACACCATTCTTGTCATAGGAGTTCAGGCGGTTGGCATCATCATCTTTCTTTCGGTTAGCTGGTCTGCGAAGACCAGAAGATGCTGAACATGTACCGCGGGAGATACCGATTGGATAAGAGGAAACCCCAAACATGTTGAGTCTATCATTATTTTTCTGCAAGGACTTCTTTTCTTGACAAGAAAGATCTTCATGACATTCTGCAGACAGCGGGCGGCAAACACGTGCTTCAGAGTGATTCACCTTTTGCCGAATAGCTACAGGTTTGCAATCCCTTCCTTGTGGCTATCCACTTTGCTAGGGACTTCATGTCCAGCAGGGGATGATGTTGGCACATGACACTTCCGGGCTATTTTTTTCTTTAGATCTTGTGAATGGCCATCAACCGAAGACAGCACTTTGCTGCCACCAATGTTATTTTCTTCCCTATACAGGAAAATGTCAGGAACAGAAGCTGGATCAAGCTCAAAGAAGCCACGGAGCTTGCCACCTCTTTCTTCTGTCAAACGGAAGAAGGGTATTTGGTGAGAAAATCTCAAACGTTCTCTTGTAGGTATCTCCAGAACTCCCCTACAATTATCAGGCTTGAACACCGCTCTGTAGCCATTAACTGGGGTCAGAAGAGAAATTTTGATACTTTCTTCCGTGCGCTCAACAATCTCACCGATGGTGAACTCACAAGTAGCTATGCTGGAAGGAGTCCAGTCATATGTCCAGTTCTTGTAGATGGACCAAATTTCGCCCACTTGTGGAAGAATCTCAATCTGCCAATTTGAGCCAATATGTCCTGTATTTACCAAATGAGAGAAAGCACAGTTTCTGTAATACTTGGTTTTCCAGTTCCGAATTTGAAATTTGCCACAGCTGATAGCTATATCCTGCTTCAACCACTGCTTCTCCTGCTCCAGTTCAGGACAATCCTCAAGCCAGGTCAAGTGCACTCTGAACGGCTGAAGTTCGACTTTGCTTATCCAACCATATAACTTGGGAAATTTATCATGATCACTGTATAAAGCCCAAATTTGTCCAGGTTCAAACTTCTCATATGTGCGGCATTCATCGAAGTTGTGGAATACCGAATCAGGATACGGACACATACTTGGGGAAGGGCAGCTTGCCTCACACAAATTGCCAAAACCATTGGCATTATCACCATTTTTTGGCAAGGGTGTGTTTTGTTCAGAAGAAATATTTTCATGATTTTCTGTAGACAGCGGGTAGCAAAAATGTGTTTTAGAGAGTCTCTCCTTTTGCCGAATGGCTTCATGCATTGCATTTCCTTCCTCATGGCTGTCCAATTTGCTGGGTACTTTATGCCCAGAAGGGGATGATCGTGGCAAAGGACACCTCCGAGTTCTTTTCTTCTTTACATATTGTAAACGCTTGTCAACTAAAGACCACTCTTCGCAGCCATCATTGTCATTTTCTTCCCTATCCTTACAACCAAAGTAAGTTGGCATATCAGAACTAGTTCGCCCTCTCTTTCTTGCCTGCATAATCCTCTGAGACCTTGAAGAACCTATTGCTTTTGTAGTGGATTGTTTCTTCCCAAGTGGTTCTCTTTGTCTTTGAAATGCCTCATCAATGGATTCCTGAATCTTCCATAC
Organism: Oryza longistaminata; assembly: GCA_009805545.1. Taxonomy (NCBI): domain Eukaryota; kingdom Viridiplantae; phylum Streptophyta; class Magnoliopsida; order Poales; family Poaceae; genus Oryza; species Oryza longistaminata. The sequence continues at coordinate 15,451,766 of CM020188.1, read as the reverse complement.
AAAACAAAATCTAGTTTGAATAACAATAAACAGAAGGCAAATTCCAAAAGGGCAGGGGAAATAATTTCCCTCTACAATAAATACATCTATGACACAGCCAGATAAACTCACCTTTTTGTTGCCAGACTTCTCTACACTGAATGCAAGTTCCTGTGGTATCAAGCAAATTACAGTGAGAACTAACTCAATAAACCAGCTTAAGTGTGACAACCAGAAAACCCATGCATCACCTCTTCATCCTTCTTATCAAAATTTGGATACATAGCCAAAATTAAAGCATCAAAACTAGGATCATTCCTCAAGGAACGTCTACTTGCACAATGGGTGTGGCATGTTGGGCATTCACTATTTCTGTACAAAAAACAGTGTGTCACTCAGATTATTGTAAAAAGGAAGTGTCTCTTTGTATTTAGAAAACCCAGTCAGGTCTATTTTTTTAAAAATGAGACTAAGTATTTTAGATGAATAATTCCAGGGACCATACCCAAGCCGCAAGGATTTTTCAATGCACTCTTTACAGAATCGGTGCAAACACTCCACAATCATCCTTGTATTCCGGATAATGCCTGCAAAATAGGGCCATAAGGCACATAGATGATAAGCTATGCACAGTTTGCACAGAGATGCTAGTTGAACTTCTGCAAAGTGTGAACATATGCTAGAAAAATATCTAGTTGCACTACTGTAAAGTGTTAAGAACAAAAGCTAAAAAAAAAAATCTAGTTGCAGTTCTGTAAAGTGTGAAGAATGTAAGCTAGTAAAATGTCAAGTTGAACTTCTGTAAAGTGTGAAGAACATAAGCTAGAAATGAATAGTTGCACTTCTGTAAAATGTGAACAACATAATCTTAGGGACACAATTTTTTCCAAAGAAAAATAGGTACACTTTCTAGACATCTCGTTATTTAGAGGACAGAAGCCCTACACATTTTTTATATGAATCATATAGATACTTGGATAACAGAAACATGTGGACCATTAACTTTGCTGGCTTCACCTTTTAGTTGTTCACGAGCTGGCCGGAGCTCATAACGTTCCAAGTGCAGAACAACTCGTTGACCGGCAAAATTCCATCGGAGCTCAGCAAGGCAAGGAAACTGGAAATCCTTTACCTATTCAGCAACAACCTTAGCGGTTCCATCCCGGTAGAGCTCGGCGAGTTGGAGAACCTGGTAGAGCTGGATTTGTCGGCGAACTCACTCACCGGACCGATCCCCAGGTCGCTCGGCAAGCTCAAGCAGCTCATGAAGTTGGCGTTGTTCTTCAACAATCTCACCGGTACGATCCCACCTGAGATTGGCAACATGACAGCGTTGCAAAGCTTGGACGTCAACACCAACAGTCTGCAAGGCGAGCTCCCTGCCACCATCTCGTCCCTCAGGAACCTCCAGTACCTCTCCATGTTCAAAAACAACATTAGCGGCACCATCCCACCGGACCTTGGTAATGGTCTGGCCTTGCAACACGTGAGCTTCACCAACAACAGCAGCTCCGGCTCGGCCTTCTGCAGGCTGCTCTCCCTCCAGATCCTGGACCTGTCAAACAACAAGCTCACCGGTAAGCTGCCTGACTGCTGGTGGAATCTGCAGAGCCTGCAGTTCATGGACCTCTCCCACAACCGCTTCTCAGGTGAAATCCCTGCAGTCAAGACAAGCTACAATTGTTCTCTTGAATCGGTTCATCTTGCCGGCAACGGCTTCACCGGTGTTTTTCCATCAGCGCTAAAGGGATGCCAGACGCTGGTCACTTTAGATATTGGGAACAACAATTTCTTTGGTGACATTCCTCCTTGGATTGGGAAAGACCTTCCATCTCTGAAGATTCTTAGCCTTAGATCAAACAACTTCACCGGTGAAATTCCTTCTGAGTTATCACATCTTTCTCAACTCCAACTGCTAGATATGACCAACAACAGTTTGACAGGGTCGATTCCCACATCTTTTGGCAACTTAACATCCATGAAGAATCCAAAAATTGTATCCAGTGCGGGATCATTAGATGGGTCTACCTATCAGGATAGAATCGATATAATCTGGAAGGGGCAGGAGATAATTTTCCAAAAAACACTTCAATTAATGACGGGTATTGACTTGTCAGGTAACTCATTGTCTGAATGCATCCCCGATGAGTTAACCAACCTCCAAGGCCTTCGATTTCTGAACTTATCAAGAAACAATCTGTCGTGTGGGATGCCTGTGAACATTGGTAGTTTAAAAAATCTTGAGTCCCTTGACCTCTCGTCAAATGAAATTTCAGGAGCCATTCCTCCAAGCCTTGCTGGTATATCTACCCTTAGCACTCTTAATCTCTCGTATAATCATCTATCAGGCAAGATACCCACCGGGAATCAACTTCAAACCTTCACTGACCCATCAATATACAGCCATAATTCGGGGCTCTGTGGCCCTCCGTTAAACATTTCATGCACAAATGCTTCAGTTGCGTCAGATGAGAGAGACTGTAGAACATGCGAGGACCAGTATTTCTACTACTGTGTAATGGCTGGAGTGGTTTTCGGTTTTTGGCTATGGTTTGGAATGCTCCTTTCCATCGGAACCTGGAGGTATGCCATTTTCGGTTTTGTTGATGACATGCAATGTAAAGTTATGCAGAAAGTCTCCTCTGTTGATAAATTTCTTTCAAGAGGAAATACTGATCAGTATTTGTAGCTGTGTGTTTTCTTGCTGTACCATCTGAAGATGTAGCATGGTTAGTTTTGTCAGTGTTCTGTAATTGGCAGGAGTCATAGGACTCCCAACAAACTTCCTTTGTATCAAGACTAAGATGTAAGAAGTTACTGCATCCATCCAAAATTATATGGCACAGGTCCATCTTATGTACTACCATCAAGTGCTGCTATGCTTGGATATTCGTTACATCTGAAATCGAATTACTATATTCATTGCATTTGGATGAATTATTTTGCTTTAGTTTTAGATGAAATATAACATTTAAACTACTAGTATAATTTAACATGCAAACTTCAAATCCAGCATGCATGTGAGATCTGGAGCTGTGCCAAATAGGACCTAAATTATATAGAAAATATGATTGAGAGACCAAGCATAGGACAGCTCGGTTTTTATTAATTCGAAATTATTAAATCATGAAAATGCTAAATTGGGACTCAAACACAGATATAACTCTATTATTTCTAATTTAAATAATAAATTGAGGTATTAAAAGCATGGAAGAAGTATTAGTGTGGGTGTATAGTTATTAATTACTATATTTTTTTAAACTATCAATAATGTAAAATTCTCACTTTCTTAGTATAAAGTAGAACAATTAGTTACAAAGTAGAAAAAAAAAAACCTTCTTGTGTTTTGGAAGGAAAATTTTATTGTAACTTCTGTATTGATGGCAGGCTCCTCCGTCGGGTTGGGCCAAAATAAACGTTGATGGAGCCTTCGTCTCACAGACCAGCAAAGGTAGTGTGGGGATTGTTATTTGAGACCATGAATGCAATGTCCTTCTCTCTGCTTGGAGCGTCATGAGACATTGCACGTCGGCAGAGGAAGTGGAAGCTGTAGCTTGCCGTGATGGTGTTAAGCTGGCGAATGAATGGATCAAGATGCCGCTGATCCTCGAAACGGACTGTTCAAATGTTAGCAGTGTCCTGAAGGCGACAGGAGAAGATAGATCCCGGCTCTGGAATATTTTTCAGGAAGCAAGATTAGCTTTAGCTTTGTCTCATAAGTATCAGATCGTTTCAGTTAGTAGGAATGGAAGCAGCTCCTCTGACTTTTGAAGCGAACGGCAGAAGCACAGTAAAATGAGTCTGGTGCTACAGTACGGAATAGTGATTTGTAGTTTTACTGTAGCAAACAGTGCGACATACTGTTCGGAGTTGCTATTCACCGATTTACTGTAGCGATCGATCTTGTCCGTTCGCTGTGGATCGGACGCCTAGAAATACTCCCAAAGTCACGGTACTGTAGCTCTCTGACTTTACACATGTAAAGTCAGAGGATCCCAATTCAGTAGGAATGCGAATAAGGTGGCCCATAGTCTGGCCCATCTGGCTCTCCGTAACAATTCGTCCACGGTATGGCGTGCCCAGGCCCCAGGGAGTGTGTCTGAGCTGCTGGCTCAGGATTGTGATCATGTTAACTTGAATTAATAAAGCTCCCTGTTTTTCCCGAAAAAAAAAGAGAAAATTTTATTGTAACTTTCGTATTGATGATTACACACCTAATATTGTACAAATTATTTTCACATTTTGTCTATTGTTTAGGGCCATTTGTTTGATTTTTGTGTTAAGAACATTTGTTTTTGTACGAAATATCATTGAAAAAATGTATGTGAATGTATTTATCTACTACCAGCATAGGAGCTTCTATGGTCAATAGGGAATGGCGGACTTAGGATTTTAGGGCTTGTTTACTTCACTAAAATAAACCTACCAAATTTTGATTATACTAAATTTTGCCATTACCAATTTTTGGTAAGGTAAGGTGTGGATGAAAGTGTTTAGTTTGTGATCTTACTAAAGTTTGGTAGAATATTTGAGAGTGGAAAGCTCTGAAATTACCATAAAATATCACTAAAGGGTTGAAAATGACATTAAAATGAACAAGCCCTTAAGCTTGCTTCGTTCAATAATTACTTACATGCGCCCGGCTCCTAGCGTTTTGGTGGACTGTGCTAGAAGCGTTCAATAGAAACTGATTTTTTTATAACAAAACCCTTATAGTTGTTCCCTCACCCAGATGGATGAATAGGCAAATCTGATTGTCCAATTATTCTTTATTTAAAAAGGAAGTTCCGGTTAAATATATTTTGGTTTTTGTTTTTTAGAATAAATCTCCTAAGCATAGCCACAGTGTGCTCTAAAACTAGACAGAAGCCAGTAAAAGATATTCCCTTTAGTTTTTAATGTTTACATACGTATGTTTATTTAAAAAGATATGTATTTATTACTCCTTCCATCTACTTTTGATAGTCATATTTCTAAATCTGAAAAATTTATTTTGATAGGCATATTTCAATCCAACAACTTATCATCTTAATAGCTTTCTTGGATTTAATGCGTGTGACTCTCCATTCTTACACACAAGATTGGCTACATGGGTATCGAGAAATGTAAATATTAATGAATCGTTTGTTTACGATGAATGACTAATAGCATGTTTAAATGGATGATAAGTAGAATCACTTATCCTTGGTCTGTGTGCCAATATAAAATATAACTATCAAAAGTAGATGGAGAGAGTATTTGTTTTGCTGTTATTTAATTTATTATTAAATATACTTTTAGCATGACTTGTTTTTAATTTTTTTAATTAGATAAATGATCAAATATATGTCCAATATTTAAAGGTGTTAAACACATAAAAACTGCAGAGACATTGTGAATTTTTAACAACAAATACATGTTTTTATTTCTAGCATCGAGTTTTACTTATGAGTTGGTAAAGATACATTGAAAAATTATTAAAAAACCATCCTAAGGCTGTGTTTAGTTCGTGGTTCAATTTTTTTTAAGTATACGGACACACATTTGAAGTATTAAACGTAGACTCATAACAAATTACAGATTCCGCTAGTAAACTGTGAGACGAAATTATTAAGCCTAATTAATCCGTCATTAGCAAATATTTACTGTAGCATCACATTGTCAAATCATGACGTAATTAGGCTCAAAAATTCGTCTCACAATTTACATGCAAACTGTGCGATTGGTTTTTTTTGTCTACATTTAATGCTCCATGCATGTGTTCAAACATTTAATACTTAGAAGTTTGTAGAAATAATTTTGAATCTAAACACGGCCTAAATGTTACCTTGAGTTTGAGTAGAAAAAAAAAGGTGCAGGCAACAACAACTGAGAAGAATCGCAGAATAACCAAGGTAAATTAGAAGGGGATATTTGTAATAAATTAGTTTATATAAAAAAAATCTCAAACTCAAATGACATTTACAGAGTGATGCTTGCGATTTTCACATTGCTGTAAGAGAGATAGCTATGCAGGCGTGGGAAGAAATCCTCCCATTTTGAACGATTGACCCAGCTAAAGTCCAATATGGCGGGAAGCGACGGCGACGCTCGTATGAATTCACGCGCACGTGGCTTTGGAGGTGCGATGAACCCATTTGCTGGTGTTTTAGCCACTCGTCGTATCACAACAGTTCGCCAATGAAGGCGTCGACTGCCCACATGGCACGCCTCGTCCTCCCTCTGCTGATCATCCTCGTGGCGGCGGCAAAGGGAAGCAGCTCCTCTGACTTTTGAAGCGAACGGCAGACATGCACAGTAAAATGAGTCTGGTGCTACAGCACGGAATAGGGTTTTGCAGTTTTACTGTAGCAAACAGTGCAAAAATACTGTTCGGAGTTACTATTCACCACTTCACTGTAGCGATCGATCTTGTCCGTTCGCTGTGGATCGGACGACTAGAAATACTCCCGAAGTCACGGTACTGTAGCTCTCTGACTTTACACATGTAAAGTCAGAGGATCCCAATCCGTCAGGAACTCAGAACTTGGAACATCATGTGGGTTTAAGTCGGGGTAAATTGGTAGCAAGTTGTTATGGAAAAATAGGACCATATCCTTTGTACTACTCTGTTCAAGAATATATAAGAAGTTTTAAAGTTGCACACGGTTATTAAAAAAATAGGTAGAAGTGAGTGATAGAGGGTTGTGATTGGATGAGTGGTGGAGGTAGATGGAAAAAGTGGATGGTGTAATTGGTTGGGAAGAGAACGTTGGTAGAGAAGTTGTTATATTTTGGGACAAATCCTAAGAGTTAAAAGTTGCTATATTTTAGGATGGATGGAGTAAGTTTTAGGGTACACTTACCCACCAACTAATAAATATCATCGAAAAATATAGAAAAAATATGCATATACTTCAAATATTATCATACCTATGTATAAAATATTAACCATAAATATATTATATTTTAGTCATATAAAAAATAAAATCTTTGACAGTTCTATAGTCTATCAGAATTATGTCTTTGTACATATGCTTATTTCTTTTTAGATTTTTTTTGGTATTTGTTAGTTGGTGTATATGGTGCATACACGTAAATGTTTGTATGCATAAGATACGCTTGTAGTACTGTTAGGTTTTCCGTGGGATCAGAGGCAGAGGCAGCCTAGGGCAGCTAGGGCTTAAGCCCTAGGCTAGCCCCCAAAATCATATGACTAAATTATCTTAAATCAGCTTTATATTTGAGAAAAAATAGACAACTCACTAGTTAAGCACTATTTTAGCCTTACTCACGATAATAAAGTTCTTTGTAGAGTAGTACTATTTGATACTGGACCAAGAGGTCAAAAGATTGGCCTCTTAAAAACGAATCAGTTTTTCGAGTATGGTGTGTGCGCGTTTTGCATGCAAGAAATGAAAAAAAAACCATCTATAATCACAATGCATGTAAGGCGTTTTTAGTTCACTCCCAACTTCCAACTTTCCATCACATCACATCACATCCAAAATTTTCCTACACACATAAACTCCTAATTTTTTCTCCAAACTACTAACTTTTCCCAAACTTTTAACTTTTTTCAAGAACTAAACACAGTCTGGGTATCATAGCTAAGTAGGAAAGCCATTTATGTTTGTGTTTAGTTTCACGCAAAAATTGGAAGTTTGAAGAAATTGAAACGATGTGACAGAAAAGTTGGAAGTTTGTGTGTGTAGAAAAGTTCGATGTGACGGAAAAGTTGAAAGTTTGAATAAAAAAGTTGAAATCTAAAAAGAGCCTATATTAGAGGGCATTTCAATATTGGCCCAGGGCCTAGGCCTATTGTCCAGTAAGATGTATATATAGCAAAAACATTAAAAAAAAAAAGTCATGCAGTAAGACTAGCATCATTGCTAGTATTTTTCTATAGAACCTTTAATTGCTTATATTTTTAATATCCATTTGAATCATCATACTTTACTTAAAATATGTAACAAAATGAGTATAATATTTAATATATTTAAATTGTATTATTGTTCTTTAGCAGTGTGTTTACTTCATATACCGTGAAGAGTTACTTTCCGTAGTGTAGTTATTTCTAATCCCGTAAAGAGTTATTTTTTATAGTAGTGTAGTTACTCTAATACCATGAAGAGATTATTCTAATTTACTTTTACTGTGAAGAGATATTTCTATTTTTTTAGAGTTACTTTCTATATGACATAAACTTACTTGGAAAAATAATATAGTAATTACTTGAAATACCACGAAGATTTCTTCCATAAGCTACTTCCCGACCTCTAGCAACATTGTTACTTCTAACATAATGAAGTGTTATTTCGTAGATGACGTAAATTACTTCTACTATTTAAATATAAATTACTTTTAAGTATTAAAATATATTTAATATTGGACTTGTTTTATTGTTTTGTCGTATATTTTAAGTAGAACTCAATGGTTAAAAAGTTCTTAAACATAATATATGGTTTAAAATGTAAGTTGCCAAAGATTAAAAAGTAGACTAGTAAAATACCACAGGCTAAAGTGTGGCAATGATTCGGTGGAATAGATTCGAAGTCAGTACTTATCGTTTCAATTGGCCGGCTTTTCAAGGCGTAAGACTAATCTGTACATTCCCACGAATTAGATTTTACACTACCTTTAATAATGTGGTATTACTATGGTGTTATGGTAGAGCCGTAAGCATATATACTATCACGTGTGTGATTCTACTTCTGACCGAAAGAAGACTCATATTACCCTCTAGAGAGAGCTATAACTTTAGTTGGTAATTTTCCTCCGAAGGTCATGACATAAGGTTCTATCGGCATGTTGTATTCTGAAATTCAAATTAACGGGAATATGAAATTTTCACTGGAGGCTGACTAGATTTTATTAGATGAGGAGATAGACTCATCATCATAGAGACTAGAAAATAAGCGCGCTCGTTGGCGCGCTATTTTCGTAGCCCGTGCATAATCTTAATGTTGAAATTTTACCAAACCATACCAGAGTCAATGTGCCTTTAATATTATAAAATTTGATTATTAAAAATATAGTTGGTCAAAATTATCACCTTAAAGTAACAAATGTATTTATGAAGGCAAGGAGGAGTATTTTTAATGGTATATTATATTATCATGTGTTTTATGATAGTTTAAAATATCATTTTCTCAATACCTATTTTTTTAAAAAAATTAATTCATTTGTTTGTGTTCTTGATCGAATAATTATCACGAACTCGGTTTCATTTATCATCCATTAGCTACATATGTGTTCGTTGGTCAGATATGTTCGTAATTTAGAACGTTGGCACCGAAAATATTCACAGGTGTACCCAAATTCATGTGAAAACATCACTTGTAAATATGCAGTGCGATGTATGTACAGCAGCAGAATTTATACTTTGCAGCAAAATTTTAGAACAGATTAGTCACAGAAAGTAGAAACATTGATGGTACATACAATGGTCATGCAGACAATGCTGCACAGTTTCAACGGTAGTCAGGAGCCAAAGTTATGTAAGACCCACATGACTCTAGGAAAAACAACAAACACATAAACTTCAGAAAGAGCAATACTGATTGCTTGCAAGTTGCAACCCATATATTATGATGGTTTTGAGCAGGTCTTATCCTTGGGCAAAACCGCAAAACATGACAATTGCCAAGTAGCATAGGCCATAGAATTTCGAAAGTTAGTAGCAGGATTCTGAATAAACAACAGATCAGGCATACATGTACACAGAAAATGGCTAGCAGCATATATCAGGATATATTATAATTAAGACCAGATTTCAGTTCTACTACTTCAAGAGTCTGCTTTGACGTTGGCAAGTCATGGGGTGTCCCTGTAGAGGAAAACGTCAGGAACAGAGGCTGGATCAAGCTCATAGAAGCCACGGAGCTTGCCACCTCTTTCTTCTGTCAGACGGAAGGATGGTATTTGATGAGAAAACTTCAAACGATCTCTTGTAGGTATCTCCAGAACTCCACTTTGCCTGTCAGGCTTAAACACCGCTCTGTAGCCATTAACCTGGGTCAGCAGAGAAACTTTTATAAGTGCTTCCGTGCACTCAATGATCTCGCCGATGGCGAACTCGCACATATCTATGCTGGAAGGAGTCCAGTCAGATGTCCAGTTCATGTAGATACACCAAATTTCGCTTACTTGTGGAAGAATTTCAATCTGCCATGTTGAGTCCCTCTGTCCCGTGTGCACTAAATGAGAGAAAGTATCAGTTGTCTCATATTGGGCTTTCCAGGTCCGAATTTTAAATTTGCCACAGCAGACTGGTATGTCCTGATCCAACCACTGTTTCTCCTGCTCCTGTTCAGGACAAGCTTCAAGCCAGATCAAATGTACTCTGAATGGTTGTAGCTCGACTTTGCTTATCCAACCGTAGAACTTGGGAAATTTATCAGCATCACTGTATAAAGCCCAAATTTGTCCAGGTTCAAACTTCTCACATGTGCGGCCTTCCTCGAAGTTATGGAATTCCGAATCAGGATATGAATAAATACTTGGGGAGGGACAGCTTGGCTCAGAAGAATTGCCAAAACCGTTGGCATCATGGCCATTTTTGGGCAAGGATGTGTTTTTCTCATTAGAAAGACTTTCATGATTTTCTGTAGACACTGGGCGGCAAATATGTGCTTCAGGCAGATTCTCCTTTTTCTCATTTCCAGGATCCATTCGACTACTTGTACTATCATTGGTCAAATCAATGATCGTACTGTCCTCTTCCTTGCCAAGGGAGATGTAAGATTCCAGGGGGACAGTAGGAAATATTATATCCATGTCATTGGGGAGACAAGCAGTGTCAAGTTCTATAAACCCTGCTGGGGAACCTACTTTTACTTTCTTATTTCCATTCGTCCTATAAGAGGGGATACTGTGAGAAAATCGAAGCAACTCACTTGACGCTATCACATTTGTGGATTTGTCTTTAGCCACCGCAAATAAACTCACAAAGCCTTTAATCCTGACTAATGGGACAACAGTGATACCATCATTAATTGAGAAATCTGACAAGATTTCAACAACTTCATACTCATAAGACCGATGGCTGTCTGCATCTGAATTCCACTGCATGCTCCAATCCTTATAAAGCGCCCATACCTCACCCTTATTAGGATATACTTCATAGGCATTCCTCTTTTTGCCTTTTGTCCATGAAACAATGTGAGAGAACATGAGTCTGTCATGTGATACCTCTGTTGACCCTAAGCAAAACTTACCACAAGCAACAGGTAGTTCTTCATCAGTCCATTTTTTCTCTTCTTCACTTGCTGCATTGTACTCCAACCAAGTGAGATGAGCTTTGAAGTTGGATGCATCAAAATGTTTAATTCGAGCATAAAATCTTGGCATGCCATCAAGGTCATCATAAAGGGCCCATATCTGACCAACTGCGAACATATTGATATCCCTGAGCTTCTCAAAATCATAGAAATCTGGATCAGGGAATGATAGTTTTTCAAAGCGGGAAGGCGCATTCCAACCAGCAGTATCAGTAGGTTCTGCCTTGGTCTTACTATCTGCATCTGTAACTTTTGTTTTATCTTGAATGTCTACTGTGCTCGACACATGAGGTGGAGCAGATTGTTTGTCACCACTAGTGCCATTATTGTTGAATATTTGCTGGCAATTCAAGTCAACATCAGATAGCACATTATTCTTCTTTTGGTTCTTTCTGACCTTGGAGTTCGTGCTGCCGTTGTCACCAGCATCTTGCTTTCTCCTAGCTGATCTCCGGAGACTGGAGGGTACTGCAGAATTGGGCACTGGAAATGAATCTTCTGTACCAAAGTTCTTTCTGTCAAAAACATTTGGATCAGCATGGTCTGGCTTGAATCTTCCACTGGCATTCTCATTTGCAGTTTGGGCAGAAGATTTTCTTTGATTCATCATTGGCTGGTTTGCTTTCTTTTCAACACTTGCACTGCTATCCTCTTTTGTGGTTTCCTTCCATTGTGCCACATTTACCCATGGTTTGGCATTTGTGCCTCCACCTGTCGAATGAAGCTTCGAATGACCAGGCACATTCATAGCAGGTGCAACAGATGCATCTTCTCTACCCAACTTTTGCCTGTCAACAGTGTCTGGACAATCAGGAACTGGTATTGAACATCCACCTGAATTCCCATTTGCTGTTGGTACAGAATATTTATCTTGATTCCTTGCTGGAAATTGATCTTTCCCCCTTGTCATCTCTGACTGAATAGTTCTCTCATCACTGCCTGGCCAGCTATATGTCCCTGGCCTCACATCTGTGTTTCCACCTGTGCAAGAAAGCTTCACAGGGTGGCCCTGTCGACTGACAGGATCACGCCGTTGATTTGGAAACATGTTTGCTGGAAATTGAGAACTATAAGGTACATTTGGTGTAGGCACAGGCTGTTCTTGCAGGTTGTATGCAAAAAAATTCCTTCTGCAGTTCATACAACAGACAGTAGTATTTATGGCATTGTTGTAGTACTGATATCGCATTTGACAATGTGGGCACATTGTCCAAAATGCATGTAAGTATACAGGTACACTGTATTTGTTTGCCTGAGTTTTCTTTGCGGGCCGTGTAGCTTGCTTTGGAGCCTTTCTGGGAATATTATTCCTTTTGATGTCATAAATAGGCCGTTTTGTTGGATCACACAATAGTGAATGAGCTTCAGCAACCAACTTGAAAGCAGCTTCAGCGCCAGCGAAACTATTTTTGTCAGGATGAAGTGAAAAGGCAAGCTTGCGGTATTGCTTTCTTATGGTAGCCTCATCTGCTGTCGCCTCCACTTGAAGGATTCCATACCAGTCTGTCTGTCCATTTACCGTTGCTTCTGCTGCACAATGTACATGACAGATATTTAACAGCTGGGATATGTTCTCAAGCTCTGGGAAAAGCTTTTGAGCTTTAAGAACAATCTTTTGGGCACCATTGAAGTCTTTGTTTTCCATCTTTCTTAAAGCAACTTCCCTGGCCCTAAAGGCCTCTTCGCGGTTGCACTCCATAGTCTTGCACAATACACCACGGAATACCTCACATGAAATGATCTTTCCTGGAAATGAGTATCCACTGACACATGCTCTACATCAAATACTATTTGAAAGTAGATGTACAGCTACACCCATGACACATTAGTCCCTGCAAATTTAGAATAGAAAATAATTCATAAACTGGAAATATCCCCCTACCATACCATCAGTGGTACAAGGTAATACTGAAGTAATAATAAAAAATTAAGTAGATAAGGATAGCCAGATTAAACAATGAAGGAAATGACTTATACAACATTAATAAGCAGACTCTATTGCTGGCTCCACTCTATTAATAGTAGAGGTAAAAGATATAAATCATATGGCAGGATCAGACATTCAAGAATGTTCATGATTCTATCTGGAGGCCGCACGATTCATACACCAAATAATTCTCTTCGTGTAAACAGGAAAGTATATGTTGAATGTACATAGCATTGAAAACCAATGCAGAAACTGACCAACCATCAGGTGAGCATATTGGAGCTTATAGTCTACATATAAACCTATTAACAATACACACCATTCTCAATTAAAAAAAAAATGTTTTCTGACATGTCCAGTTACACCCCACAATGAAGGCAGCATTACATAGTAGATAGCTGCAATCTGTCTCATGAAGTTTTCCAAACACGCGCCAGTGTAAAACGGTAGTAACTCCACATGGCCTAAATCATCAAACGTTCCGAAAACACTACCAAACAGGCCGGGTTTTCCATTTTAGCAAACAGGACTGTTTCGGTGTGACTAGGCATGAAAGCATTAGATAACAACAACGATTAATTCACATCCAAATCAGTCATTCACAACCCACAAATCGGCAGCCTACTATGACTATGCGCAAACCAATCAGTAACTATGAGGCTATGAGCAACGAAGCAAGAGCTACTGAGTCACAGTCACTGACCTTCAATGTTCAATCGCCTGCTGCCGCGAGACTGAAGAGGATTAAGCAATCAGAGGATTTGGAGGAGACCAGATCGGGAGACCGAGACGGCAGCGGGGGTCTGCATCAGTGAACTCGATTTCAGACTGGATAAAACATCGAGAAAAGGAGGCACCACGCATAATCTCACTAACTGCACATATCAAACGAAATCCGCGACAAGCATTTCACATATCGGCAAGAACACAGAACGATTTGGGTTTCGGTCGCGGCGCACACACCAAAACCCACCCCCACCCCCCTAAAGCAAAAGCTAGAGAGTTCCCTTACCAGCGCAAGCGAAACGAGAAGACGACGACGGAGGGGTGTGCGTGGGGGAGAGAAGGATCCTCGGAGGAGGGGGTTCGCTCCGGCGGCGGGAAGGAGGCGGATGCTCGCTCGCCGGAGGACGGCGGCGCGGGCGGAGGGGGAGGGGAGGAGGTTTTCGAACGAAATTTTGGTGGTGGCGCCCTCGTCCCGGAGTTCCCGCCTCTCGCCGCCGCCAGATGAAAGGGAAAATGGGGAATAGCGAGAGGGGAAGGGGATTGAAATATCTAGGGCAAAATGGGCAATTTGGGTATTTCACATTGGTGTGGTTTTTTCAAAAATGACCCTCAAAACTACTCAAAATTGTATTAACGTAGATTTATTCCTAGAGATGTTAGGTGACGTGATTAATGCTCCCAGAGATACTAGGTGTGGTGAATAATGTGCCTCGAAGTAAAGTGATCGGTACATAGAGGATGTGTTTCCTACACTTACAGGAAGCATGTGGAATATGATCGGTACATAGGGTTTATAGTGTAACGTGTGACAAGTCAAATAGCTTAAAATCACTCTATGGCACTTCTAACTCTCATATAGAAATAATTCGATGGAAATAAGTTCTTTTTTCGAAACACGATAAAGTCGTAGGCCTTGATAGACACGTGTCACGTGTGTACATCCCTAAAAAGGTCATACATGCATACCTTACCTATATGAGCACATTCTCTAAAGACTAAACTGACGTATCTTAAGATTGACAAAGTCATTACAGACGTCATGTTACCAATGGATTACCTATTACTCTCTCCGTCCCAAAATATAACAACTTTTAACACTAAGGATTTGTCACAAGATATAACAACTTCTCCACCAGCATTCTCTTCCCAACCAATCACAATCCTCCACCATTCACTTTTCCCACCTACCCCCACTTCTCAAGCAATCACAACCTCTTCCTGTTGATGCAAAAAAACACACGGCCTAGGAAATCTGCTTAGCTCCAGTGCAGGTCCAAGATGTTGATGAGATGCGGGCGTGTCAGTCAGTTTGATCCTGCAACTAACAAGATATGTAACACCAGATAAGATGGCCGATCGGCCGACAAGCCGATGGAGTAATTCCAGCCGATAGCCGATATTAGCTGATCCCGATTCCAGCCGATGTCGATAGGGTTTTGAGCAATCAACTATATATCCAATGCAGATAATGATATAAAGACAATCGACTGATGATAATAAAATATAACAATAATATAATCCAGTAGAAACCAGTTGACTAATAATAATATGATAGGATAAGTATTGATCCGATGGTTAAAGCATACATCGGCTAAAAGTCCGATGTCATAAAATCCAATCGATTTAGATAAACAGTGAAACCTTTGTTGCAATCGGCTAAATCCAACTTGTATGTAATCTTTGTAAGCCGACACAACGTCCAGATAACTTATCGGCTAGCACCCCGATAAAACACTAGCATGAACCTATCGGATTAACAAGATTTCTATTATCAACAACAATCTAGTAGGTCAGACCTAACCGATGAGCCGATAGAACTGTCTAATGTGATGGATATAACAAATCTATTTATAATAGTATTGTGATTGTAGAGATATATCGGCTAAGCTCAGAAGATCGGACCTAACCAAGACAGTCCCAACTAAACCGATGCGCCTCTAAACACAATGCAATTAGAGATAGAATTGAGATATCAGGTAGGCAAATATATCAACCAAACCAGAGCGATCCAAGAGATCGAAGCGATGCAGCCTTGAACAACACCAATGTAGCCGATAGATTCACCAGGACCGACGGAACGTAGGACTTACCCCTTCGTCGGAGATCTAACTGAACCGATGCAGCCCCGCGTCAGGTGCCAAATTTCGCTGGTTGATAAGTAAAACCTCAGAAAAGAGGGTGGCGATGCGCCAGAGTAGTATTGATCGAGAGATAAATTACAATGACCCCAGGTGTATATATTTATACGCATGAGTAGTCTAGTCCTTGTAAGATAAGAAAGAAACTTTCTTAAAGATAAAAGGAAAACATAGAGTCCTTATCGGACACTAGACATACTTTCCTAAATATAAAAGGAAACTAAACTATGCCTAATTAATAAATAAATTGCCATGTCGCATCCTCCTTGAACTCGGACTCTTCTAGATAAGCTTCCTTTAATTGATCTTTACCCGAATCCATCAAGAATACAACTGTTGGCGATTGATAGTTTCCATCGGTCGATTCTAGGACTTTGAAGTCGATAGTGACTCTAAGCCGATGATTACTCTGGGCTTACCAAATTTTGTCGTTAACACTTCCTATTTAATTCTACCTACTTTCTTAATAACTGTGTCCAATTCTAAAACTCTCTGTATTCTGGGACGGAGGGCGTATTAAGATAATAAATAACCGTAAATGTGCCAAGTCAACTTATAGATAGATTTCATAAAAAAAAACATAACCAGCTAAGCTAGGCACACTTCGTGCAATAGGAAGATTTTAAAGAAGTTAGAATCGAATCCTCATGCTTATCCAATTTTAACCAAATTTCGTTAGCTACTTGCTAGTTGCTATGTGTTCCGTTGCTTAGCCTCAATTCCCATATCTAAAATGTGGGTCGTAGAGAGTGTTCAAATGGCTAATGGAGGTATCGATATTTTTGCTGCACTTTCCTACCAGTATTGCGTGGACAACTTTTTAAAAAGTTATTTGTTAACTTGCAATATTTAATTAATCTACGAGACTTTTTTTCCTTTGTTCGAAATCTATCAATCATCTAGTTAGAATGCGCCCTTACCCCTTTCTAGCACCACATTGATCATGGCCTTATTTACTTAAAAATGGAAGGATCAGACATTCAAGAATGTTCATGATTCTATCTGGAGGCCGCACGATTCATACACCAAATAATTCTCTTCGTGTAAACAGGAAAGTATATGTTGAATGTACATAGCATTGAAAACCAATGCAGAAACTGACCAACCATCAGGTGAGCATATTGGAGCTTATAGTCTACATATAAACCTATTAACAATACACACCATTCTCAATTAAAAAAAAAATGTTTTCTGACATGTCCAGTTACACCCCACAATGAAGGCAGCATTACATAGTAGATAGCTGCAATCTGTCTCATGAAGTTTTCCAAACACGCGCCAGTGTAAAACGGTAGTAACTCCACATGGCCTAAATCATCAAACGTTCCGAAAACACTACCAAACAGGCCGGGTTTTCCATTTTAGCAAACAGGACTGTTTCGGTGTGACTAGGCATGAAAGCATTAGATAACAACAACGATTAATTCACATCCAAATCAGTCATTCACAACCCACAAATCGGCAGCCTACTATGACTATGCGCAAACCAATCAGTAACTATGAGGCTATGAGCAACGAAGCAAGAGCTACTGAGTCACAGTCACTGACCTTCAATGTTCAATCGCCTGCTGCCGCGAGACTGAAGAGGATTAAGCAATCAGAGGATTTGGAGGAGACCAGATCGGGAGACCGAGACGGCAGCGGGGGTCTGCATCAGTGAACTCGATTTCAGACTGGATAAAACATCGAGAAAAGGAGGCACCACGCATAATCTCACTAACTGCACATATCAAACGAAATCCGCGACAAGCATTTCACATATCGGCAAGAACACAGAACGATTTGGGTTTCGGTCGCGGCGCACACACCAAAACCCACCCCCACCCCCCTAAAGCAAAAGCTAGAGAGTTCCCTTACCAGCGCAAGCGAAACGAGAAGACGACGACGGAGGGGTGTGCGTGGGGGAGAGAAGGATCCTCGGAGGAGGGGGTTCGCTCCGGCGGCGGGAAGGAGGCGGATGCTCGCTCGCCGGAGGACGGCGGCGCGGGCGGAGGGGGAGGGGAGGAGGTTTTCGAACGAAATTTTGGTGGTGGCGCCCTCGTCCCGGAGTTCCCGCCTCTCGCCGCCGCCAGATGAAAGGGAAAATGGGGAATAGCGAGAGGGGAAGGGGATTGAAATATCTAGGGCAAAATGGGCAATTTGGGTATTTCACATTGGTGTGGTTTTTTCAAAAATGACCCTCAAAACTACTCAAAATTGTATTAACGTAGATTTATTCCTAGAGATGTTAGGTGACGTGATTAATGCTCCCAGAGATACTAGGTGTGGTGAATAATGTGCCTCGAAGTAAAGTGATCGGTACATAGAGGATGTGTTTCCTGCACTTATAGGAAGCATGTGGAATATGATCGGTACATAGGGTTTATAGTGTAACGTGTGACAAGTCAAATAGCTTAAAATCACTCTATGGCACTTCTAACTCTCATATAGAAATAATTCGATGGAAATAAGTTCTTTTTTCGAAACACGATAAAGTCGTAGGCCTTGATAGACACGTGTCACGTGTGTACATCCCTAAAAAGGTCATACATGCATACCTTACCTATATGAGCACATTCTCTAAAGACTAAACTGACGTATCTTAAGATTGACAAAGTCATTACAGACGTCATGTTACCAATGGATTACCTATTACTCTCTCCGTCCCAAAATATAACAACTTTTAACACTAAGGATTTGTCACAAGATATAACAACTTCTCCACCAGCATTCTCTTCCCAACCAATCACAATCCTCCACCATTCACTTTTCCCACCTACCCCCACTTCTCAAGCAATCACAACCTCTTCCTGTTGATGCAAAAAAACACACGGCCTAGGAAATCTGCTTAGCTCCAGTGCAGGTCCAAGATGTTGATGAGATGCGGGCGTGTCAGTCAGTTTGATCCTGCAACTAACAAGATATGTAACACCAGATAAGATGGCCGATCGGCCGACAAGCCGATGGAGTAATTCCAGCCGATAGCCGATATTAGCTGATCCCGATTCCAGCCGATGTCGATAGGGTTTTGAGCAATCAACTATATATCCAATGCAGATAATGATATAAAGACAATCGACTGATGATAATAAAATATAACAATAATATAATCCAATAGAAACCAATCGGCTAATAATAATATGATATGATAAGTACTGATCCGATGGTTAAAGCATACATCGGCTAAAAGTCCGATGTCATAAAATCCAATCGATTTAGATAAACAATGAAACCTTTGTTGCAATCGGCTAAATCCAACTTGTATGTAATCTTTGTAAGCCGACACAATGTCCAGATAACTTATCGGCTAGCACCCCGATAAAACACTAGCATGAACCTATCGGCTTAACAAGATTTCTATTATCAACAACAATCTAGTAGGTCGGACCTAACCGATGAGCCGATAGAACTGTCTAATGTGATGGATATAACAAATCTATTTATAACAGTATTGTGATTGTAGAGATATATCGGCTAAGCTCAGAAGATTGGACCTAACCAAGACAGTCCCAACTAAACCGATGCGCCTCTAAACACAATGCAATTAGAGATAGAATTGAGATATCAGGTAGGCAAATATATCAACCAAACCAGAGCGATCCAAGAGATCGAGGCGATGCAGCCTTGAACAACACCAATGTAGCCGATAGATTCACCAGGGCCGACGGAACGTAGGACTTACCCCTTCGTCGGAGATCGAACTGAACCGATGCAGCCCCGCGTCAGGTGCCAAATTTCGCTGGTTGATAAGTAAAACCTCAGAAAAGAGGGTGGCGATGCGCCAGAGTAGTATTGATCGAGAGATAAATTACAATGACCCCAGGTGTATATATTTATACGCATGAGTAGTCTAGTCCTTGTAAGATAAGAAAGAAACTTTCTTAAAGATAAAAGGAAAACATAGAGTCCTTATCGGACACTAAACATACTTTCCTAAATATAAAAGGAAACTAAACTATGCCTAATTAATAAATAAATTGCCATGTCGCATCCTCCTTGAACTCGGACTCTTCTAGATAAGCTTCCTTTAATTGATCTTTACCCGAATCCATCAAGAATACAACTGTTGGCGATTGATAGTTTCCATCGGTCGATTCTAGGACTTTGAAGTCGATAGTGACTCTAAGCCGATGATTACTCTGGGCTTACCAAATTTTGTCATTAACACTTCCTATTTAATTCTACCTACTTTCTTAATAACTGTATCCAACTTTAAAACTCTCTGTATTCTGGGACGGAGGGCGTATTAAGATAATAAATAACCGTAAATGTGCCAAGTCAACTTATAGACAGATTTCATAAAAAAAAAAAAACATAACCAGCTAAGCTAGGCACACTTCGTGCAATAGGAAGATTTTAAAGAAGTTAGAATCGAATCCTCATGCTTATCCAATTTTAACCAAATTTCGTTAGCTACTTGCTAGTTGCTATGTGTTCCGTTGCTTAGCCTCAATTCCCATATCTAAAATGTGGGTCGTAGAGAGTGTTCAAATGGCTAATGGAGGTATCGATATTTTTGCTGCACTTTCACAAGTACAATTTCTGAAAACCTTTTCATACCAGTATTGCGTGAACAACTTTTTAAAAAGTTATTTGTTAACTTGCAATATTTAATTAATCTACGAGACTTTTTTTTTCCTTTGTTCGAAATCTATCAATCATCTAGTTAGAATGCGCCCTTACCCCTTTCTAGCACCACATTGATCATGGCCTTATTTACTTAAAAAATTATGAGGATGAATAATGAAGTTGTATACTGGCGTATCATTTTCAGATATTTCTTTCATAAGCCATACCTTCTCATAACTATTCCTATTATCATATCATGCATAAAAAAATCACTATACATTAGAACCAATCAAAACTGTTGTCACACATATTGGATTTCTCTATTGTACTTCAAAAGCTATATAGTTCAAAAATCAAAACATAGTGGCGGATGAAGATTAAGTGCAGGCACCCAAAACGAGAAAGTATTTAGCGCATGATTAATGGAGTTTTAATTATTTCAAATTTAAAAAATAGATTTATTTGATATTTAAAGCAACTTTTATATATAAAATTTTTGCACAATCGTTTATAACGAAACTGAGGTAGAATTTGTATCTTCATCATAAAAGAACAGGCCTTAATATGATATTCCCTTGTTACTTCCTTCTTAAGTGTATCATTGAGAAAAAAATGCTTTTGTATTGGAGAAGGTAACGTCAAGAAAGATTAGAACTAATGGGAGGCATACACAATTGTAGTAATGGGTAGGAAAGTGGCATGAAAATGTGGGATTGATCTATATGTCCCATGGACCATTGCACATGCCATGCACACACCACAAAAAGCTTGTGTCCAATATGTTTCTTTTTTATTTTCTATGGCCCATAGCACATGTTAAGCACACACCACAAAAGGACAAATTCTTTGTTTGGGTTTAGGTTTGTTGGCTTATAATTTTAACCTGACATTTTGGCATATATGTTTTATAAGCCGATGGTTTTTAAGCCTTAAGTTTAATGGTGGGGTCCTACCTTTACTTCACGTAAGAAAAAAACTACTCTAATCTAGATTTTGGCTTAACAGTATAAGAGTGGTTTATGGCTTTCAAAAAACTAAACGGAAAGTTATTTGTTGTTTAGGCTTAGACTTTTCGACTCATAAGTCGGCTTATAAACCCAAATGAAGAGGGCTTAAAGTGACATATATCTTATTATTATTATATTTCATAACATTCTATTCTAATGGTATGTTTAAGTTTTCTCTTATTATGGTTCAACATTAAATTTTTTCTTACTACGGTTTTCTATATGCTAATTTAATTTAGTATGATGTTTGTAGTATTTAGCTGTTACCTCGGGGTGGTGTTGGAACTTGGAATAGGTGTGGAGTAGAGAGGGGGTGAGGATCACGTTCCCTCTCACTTAAAAGCCACGATGTTGTCACTAACATATGGATTAGTAAATGTTAGTAACAAAGTCGCGTGACTTTAAGAGGATCTTGATCCGAGGGACGATGGTAGGTTCTTCACCCTCATCAACCCTAGATCTTTTGTAGTTGAATTCTATTTTTTATTTTGCTTTAAGGTTAAAAAATAAAATCATATCTGCATTCGACTATAGGGAGACCAACCATTATATATAACATTTGGATTTTATTTTTTCATAGAATATGATTTTATAATAATTATTTGTTTTTAATTTTATTCTTGGTTAGTAGTATATTTAGGCTGTGTCCTTTCCCATGAGTTCCTGACCCATCTCCCTCGTTTTCCGCGTGCACGCTTTTCAAACTGTTAAACGATATGCGTTTTGCGAAAAGTTTATATAGGAAAATTGCTTTAAAAATCATATTAATCTAGTTTTTAAGTTTTTTATAGCTAATACTTAATTAATCATGTATTAATCTATTACTCCGTTTTTTGTGTGGAGGGGAGGCTTCCCAATCCCTCCAAAAGAACACAGCCTCATGTGTGTTCTTTTCTTCCCTTTCCCAACTTCTACTTACTCATTTTTCGCGCGCACGCTTTCCGAACTACTAAAAATATTTTTTTATAAAAGAAATCTATTAGAAGGTTGTATAAATATCATATTAATCCATTTTTTTCGAGTTTTTCTAGCTAATACTTAATGAATCATGCGTTAATCCATCACTCAATTTCGCAACACGCGTAATATCAAAACATATTGAATGCTAGATTTAATGAAACTAGTTTGGTGTTGTAAATATTGCTATATTTTTTATAAACTTAGTCAAACTTGAAAATATTTGACTTGGAAAAAAAGTCAAAGCAACTTATAGTATAAAACAAAGGTAGTACGTATTACTAGATATGACGTAGATGTTTCAATGAAATTACTTGATGCCCTATTCTTTTCAAGGAATACATGAAACACACGTTTCCAGAGATACCAAGCATTTTTCTGCAAAAAACATTCTATTTATACAAATTTCTTAGAAAATTGTTTTAAATCCATTTTCAACTTTATAATATTTAATTTATTTTAACCCTTGAATAATTTCACAAATCATTCCTCTATTTAGCCTTTTAGCACAACAGTATAGGGTGATATAGAGAAAAAAAAGACCATTCCATGTGAGCATCATGCCGTAGAACAAAGCTCGGAACAACAACAAAAAGAAAAGATAGTAGCTAGGGAAAAAAAACACAATTTTGATGATAAGCCCAATTCTATCGAAATATGGAACAACAAATCCTTCTAAGAGCTACTAACTCTGTCCCATATTATAGCTGCCTTTGCTATTCAAATTTTAATAGCAAAGGTGGTATAATATAGAACGGAAGTAGTATAACCATTTTGATACATTGGCATGATGAACTGATGATACCACCAAGAACAATGCAAAGACATCAGCTCAACCATGCAACCCCACCCAAATGTGCTGTCCAGGCACCAAAACCTTTTAACTGGACCAAACCTAAAATAAAAGAGAGGCCTTCGCTGTTGAAACCTCAGACCACCAGTAAACATGGAAAATATAGCACAGCAGCACACTTATCTCGGTCCATCCCTGGCTGATCATCTCTCCGTGGCCCTCCAGCTGGCTTTGCCATGAATGATCACCTGCATAATTCATGAGAGAAAGCATTAGCATATACTTTTTATATTACATTTAACCATTCATCTTATAAAAAAAATAGTGTAAACTAGCTGTGCGTTGCAACGGGAATTAAATAAGAGAACCCCATCGTACACTTTAAAGCCTCAAAAATTAAAATAAAATTATTCTCATTGTAAAATATTCAGGTCATATTATTTGTCATCATTTTTACCTCACTTCAAAGGAAATTTCCCTGTTTGATGGCTTGAGGTTAAGGAATGGACAAAAGTCCACCTACCTCACTGTTCAGGGGATCCACATCACAGCGGTGGTGGGTGGTGGCAAATTCACCACTCACCACCACTATTAGGGTCTTTTAAAGGAGTAAAAATATGCAAAAATAGAAGTAATGCTTAAAGTTTCTTTATGAGAAAACAAGTCACAACAAAATAATTAAAACTTATATAATTTTTAATAATTCTCAAACATCATGTCAAAAAGTCAACATCGTCATGTATTAAAAAAATGGAGAGTATATGAGAATGATGAGATGATTCTACTTAGTTTTTAACACAGCCAACAACATAAGATAGCATTCTTACGGTCTTACCTGGCCAACCCGCAGAACGGTACATGCAGCATCTGCAGAGTATTTTAGAGAACAAAAACTGATGAGTGAAAAGAAGGCACATGATAAGAGGTGGGCTAAAACAAGCTTAAGTCCTGACAGTAGACAAGGAAATATAAAAATTGAATTAGACGCATGGATATCATGAAAAGTAAAAAGGGAAAAACATTGCATGTGCTTCCCACATAGTAAGTATCTCCAGCATACCAGCTTTCGTGTTTCGACCAGCATGCTCGGTATAAACAGAAGATATTATCTCTCTAGAGCACTAAGCCCAGCATTTTCAGCCTGGGTTCTTGGAACCATTTCAAAACTTTAAGCAAATTTTGCAAAGGCATAGTGGTCCAACCTGCATAATTGTTAACCATCAATATAGGAAGCAAAAACCAAAAAATGTACTGTACTAAGGACATTGCATAACAATCATAAACCAAGGTACATAAACAGAAGCTCAGGAATCAAATGTATCAGGCATACTGACGCATAAAACTTTAAAAAACAACAAGTGAATACATTAAAAAAATAATCTGGATGGGTAAGACAGGATGAACACCTTAATATACAATTAAGCTATACCTAGACTTCATATAGTTTCATCCCAATAGTACAGGAGAATGTTAGCAACAGAGCATATTATATTTATTGACAATGGACTGGAGATGGAACATCTTTTTTGGCACTGTTCTTTTCAGCTACTAGCTACTCCTAAACGTCACAAATTTTGACAATTTGACCCTTTGCAAAAACTATTTTTACAAATGAACCGCTGCCAAAACTTATTTCAAATCTGACCCTTTTGCTCAACGCCAAATCATGTGGCGCTGAACTTAGACACCTCAGCGCCACGTCAGCTGACGCTGAATGCCGTGCCACGCGGATGGGAGACTAAGTCAGCGTGCCAACGTACATTCAGCGCCATGCTATTTAGCGCTGAGGTGTCTAAGTTTAGCGCCACACGATTTGGCGTTGAGCAAAAGGGTCAGATTTGAAATAAGTTTTGGCAGCGGTTCATTTGTAAAAATAGTTTTTGCAAAGGGTCAAATTATCAAAATTTGTGCCTAAACGTTATAATTTTGGAAAAAAGTTTACATGGAAAAAATTGATTAGAATACATTTAAAATTTCATTTTTCAACTTTTTAGTATTTTTTTATTTATTTGTGCCCTCGAAAAGCTATAAAAAATCAGAATAATCTATAATCTATAAGCTATTATCTACTTCGAATGGGGCCTTTATCATCATGTTCCATGCATGAAAATTATTTGGTGTAACAAATATTTCCTTCAGCGAGAACTCCTTCAATCTCTTTGCCAAATGCTATTTCTGTTGCTGCGGCACCAGGAATAATCCGATTATCCCTGCACATTGACTGTATAAACACCAATAGTCCGATAATCTCTCAGCAAATTAAACACTAAAACAGCAGGTGTGTTCCAAAACAATGACAGGAAGCTGATTTACACACATACCTTGTAAGTGTTGACACCGTCATCAACAGCTCTTCCGAGATCATCCAATATACTATCAGTGCTGCCTCTTAAGACAGCAATAGCCACCGATTTTCCACCTTTTTCATTCTTGAGAACAGTTACCTACGAAGAACTAACGTGGTAAGAAGAATGAGGCCATGTCAATTGGAAAAAGAACAGAGGCACGAAACGTACTCGAACACCTCCAATATCTTCCACCAAAACAGAGTCTGCATATCCTAATTCATCCACGTTTGGCAGGCTCAGTTTCAACTGTTTTTGGAAGAGCACAGGCATCAGCATATACACATAGGGTGTGTTCGCTATTCTTGGTCCCAACCGGATCTCTCCGCACGGAAAACGGAACGATCCATTAGCGTGTGATTAATTAAATATTAGCTTTTTTTTTTCAAAAATAGATTAATTTGATTTTTTAAGCAACTTTCGTATAGAAACTTTTTGCAAAAAACGCATCGTTTAGCCGTTTGAAAAGCGTGCGCGTGGAAAACGAGGAGAGGAGTTGGGAAAAGGGGCATCCGAACACACCCATAGATTGTGCAATTGAGCAAAAGCTTCAGATCAGAACTTACAAGTGCAATAGCCCCCGTAGTACGGCAAAACCTTCTCAGTTCAAATTTTGAACTCATTATAATAATCATTAGCCTGAAAATAAAAGGAATAGTAAGTACTCCTGTAAAACAGAACCAAATCATAAGCATTGAAGTACCCAACTTTGAGATGCCTTTTAATATTAGAACTTCCAGGGTTTCAGTTGAGTAGAGTATTTACAATATTTCCAATTTTGAAGTGTAGATAAGAAAGATACAAAGCACTGACTTGTTCACAAAAAGTAAAAGTGGAGTATTACAACCATCCAGCAAATTCACAGAAGCACAAAATAGTGTAACCGAAGTACATGAATTACATATTTTAATCACTCTAAAAAGGAACAGGTCCACAAGGTTGCTGTTTATTGCAATGTAGGTGTACAGCCTCTACTTGATCATGTACTCAATAGTCCATGACAAGGAACAGGTCCACAAGGTTGCTGTTTATTGCAATGTAGGTGTACAGCCTCGTGCATATGGTGGTTCTGTTTTGAAGCCAAATCATTGGCATTGCCAATGTCTAGTTTGATATTTTCTATACTCTACTCAAAGTTTGTTCTAAATTGGTCTCCAACCAAATACAACTCTACCCTACCAAAAAATTGCTAGTGCCAAAACTTGCCTAGGTTTTGGCACTAGCAATATTTTGGTAGGGTATTAAACCAAACAAACCCTATATTTTTTAATAAGACGAATTCTCAAACGTCATGTCAAAAGTCAACATCGTCATGTATTAAAAAAATGAAGAGAGTATATGAGAATGATGAGATGATTCTACTTCGTTTTTAACACAGCCAACAACATTAGATAGCTTCACTTCAAAAAAAAAAAAACATAAGATAGCACTCTTACGGTCTTACCTGGCCAACCCGCAGAACGGTACATGCAGCATCTGCAGAGTATTTTAGAGAACAAAAACTGATGAGTGAAACGAAGGCACATGATAAGAGGTGGGCTAAAACAAGCTTAAGTCCTAGCAGTAGACAAGGAAATATAAAAATTGAATTAGACGCATGGATATCATGAAAAGTAACAAAGGGAAAAACATTGCATGTGCTTCCCACATAGTAAGTACACCTATTCTACCGTACTAGAAGGTATGGACACATAGACTTAATTTGTAAGTTGTAACATAGAGGTCCCATATTTTCATGATTGAGACATCCTTGCAAACACCTTCCAAATCAATACCAGCTTCGTGTTTCAACCAGCATGCTCGGTATAAACAGAAGATATTATCTCCAGATCTAGCACTAAGCCCTTCAGCCTGGTTTCTTGGAACCATTTCAAAACTTTAAGCAAATTTTGCAATGGCATAGTGGTCCAACCTGCATAACTGTTAACCATCAATATAGGAAGTAAAAACCGAAAAATGTATGTACTAAGGACATTGCATAACAATCATAAACCAAGGTACATAAACAGAAGCTCATGAATCAAACGTGTCAGGCATAATGACGCATAAAACTTTAAAAAACAACAAGTGAATACATTAAAAAATAATCTGGATGGGTAAGACAGTATGGACACCTTAATATACAATTAAGCTATACCTGGACTTCAGACAGTTTCATTCCAATAGTACAGGAAAATGTTAGCAACATAGCTTATTATATTTATTGACAGTGGACTGGAAACGGAACATCTTTTTTGGCCCTGTTCTTTTCAGCTACTAGCTACTCCTAAACGTTATATTTTTGGAAAAAAATCTACATAGAAAAAATTGCTTATAATACATTTAAAAGTTCATTTTTCAACTTTTTAAATATTTTTTTAATTTATTTGTGCCCTCGAAAAGCTATAAACAAAATCAGAATAATCTATAATCTATAAGCTACTATCTACTTCGAATGGAGCCTTTGTCATCATGTTCCACGCATGAAAATTATTTGGTGTAACAAATATACTTACCCTGTTTCCTTCAGAAAGAACTCCTTCAATCTCTTCGCCAATTCTATTTCTGTTGCAGCGGCACCAGGAATAATCCGACTATCGATCCCTGCACATCAACTGTATAAACACCAATAATCCGATTATCTCTCAGTAAATTAGACACTAAGTGTGTTCAAAAACAATGACAGGAAGCTGATTTACACACATGCTTCCTCCGTTTCACAATGTAAGACTTTCTAGTATTGCCCACATTTATATATATGCTAATGAATCTATATATTATATATATATAGATTCATTAGCATCTATATAAATGTGGGCAATGCTAGAAAGTCTTACATTGTGAAACGGAGGGAGTACCTTGTAAGTGTTGACACCGTCATCAACAGCTCTTACGAGATCATCCAATAGACTATCAGTGCTGCCTCTTAAGACAGCAATAGCCACCGAGTTTCGACCTTCTTCATTCTTGAGAACAGTTACCTACAAAGAAGTAAACGTGGTAAGAAGAATGAGGTCATGTCTATTGGAAAAAGAACAGAGGCATGAAATGTACTCGAACACCTCCAATGTCTTCCAGCGAAATAGAGTCTGCATATCCTAATTCATCTGCATTTGGCTGGCTCAGTTTCAACTGTTTTTGGAAGAGCACAGGCATCAGCATATACACATAGTACTGTGCAATTGAGCAAAAGCTTGAGATCAGAACTTACAAGTGCAATAGCCCCCGTAGTACGACAAAACCTTCTCCGTTCAAATTTTGAACTCATTTTTCTAATAATAATATTAGCCTGAAAATAAAAGGAATAGTAAGTACTCCTGTAAAACAGAACCAAATCAAGCATGAAGTACCCAACATTGAGGTGCCTTTTAATATTAGAACTTCCAGGGTTTCAGTTGAGTAGAGTATTTACAATATTTCCAATTTTGAAGTGTAGATAAGAAAGATGCAAAGCACTGACTTGTTCACAAAAAGTAAAAGTGGAGTATTCCAACCATCCAGCAAATTCACAGAAGCACAAAATAGTGTAATAGAAGTACATGAATTACATATTTTAATCACTCTAAAAAAGAACAGGTCCACAAGGTTGCTGTTTATTGCAATGTAGGTGTACAGCCTCTACTTGATCATGTACTCAATAGTCCATGACAAGGAATAGGTCCACAAGGTTGCTGTTTATTGCAATGTAGGTGCAAAGCCTCTACTTGATCATGTACTCAATAATCCATGACAAGGGCAGTCCATATGTAAGATTATTGTGCACATCAACAGCAAAAGGAAGGAATTGTAAGAAATACCATGAGTATTCTAAAGCAGGTTTACAACTACTATGCCATATAACAAGGAAAGAAGAGTGTTATCGTACAGTGCCAATTAGGCCATAAGATCATAACTAGGTGGAGACCAATTGAATACCGGCTACCAATTTTAGAACCCTGCTACAGTGCTACCTTCTAAGCCTTCAAAGCTTATTGACAAGATATATTCCACTAAACCTAACCACCAAATCAAGGCAAGCCTTAAGAAAACCATTTACATCATCAGAGTGCAATAACAAAGAAAAATGAGTATCATATCTCAAATAAAAATTTCAAGAAGATGAATCATTGAGTTACTAGAAACTCCCGATTCATAGTGGAAAGCTACAAAGATAAGAATAAAAATATTTGATCCCAGATGATGATATACTTCATCCATGAAAGGGACGAGAAAGGAAAATAGAATTATCACCACCTAATGTATGCTACTATACTGTGTGGGAACAGCCCTGACTAAAAGCACATGACAGTATCATCAATCAAGAATAGATAATGTATCAACAGACTGGCAAAGACACACCACAAATTAAGTGTAACATTTTGTTCTCACCTTTGCCTTCTCCACCCTTTTTGACAATGCTCCCAACAGCGCCATTTTTCAGAACCAGCCCGCGAACTACAGAAGAGTTATGCAAACCTAACCACCTCGAAGTAGCTTCTCAACTCTAACATTGTCAACGTTGAAGACTTGAAGTTAGCAGGATTTTTGGGCAGACTTGCTTACAGGCCTGAAAAACCGTAGTACAAAAACCCAGCTACTAGTTTTCATCCATGAGTGAAAAAAGGTCCCTCTCAGAACAATGCAAAGACATCAGCTCAACCATGCAACCCCACCCAAATGTGCTGTCCAGGCACCAAAACCTTTTAACTGGACCAAACCTAAAATAAAAGAGAGGCCTTCGCTGTTGAAACCTCAGACCACCAGTAAACATGGAAAATATAGCACAGCAGCACACTTATCTCGGTCCATCCCTGGCTGATCATCTCTCCGTGGCCCTCCAGCTGGCTTTGCCATGAATGATCACCTGCATAATTCATGAGAGAAAGCATTAGCATATACTTTTTATATTACATTTAACCATTCATCTTATAAAAAAAATAGTGTAAACTAGCTGTGCGTTGCAACGGGAATTAAATAAGAGAACCCCATCGTACACTTTAAAGCCTCAAAAATTAAAATAAAATTATTCTCATTGTAAAATATTCAGGTCATATTATTTGTCATCATTTTTACCTCACTTCAAAGGAAATTTCCCTGTTTGATGGCTTGAGGTTAAGGAATGGACAAAAGTCCACCTACCTCACTGTTCAGGGGATCCACATCACAGCGGTGGTGGGTGGTGGCAAATTCACCACTCACCACCACTATTAGGGTCTTTTAAAGGAGTAAAAATATGCAAAAATAGAAGTAATGCTTAAAGTTTCTTTATGAGAAAACAAGTCACAACAAAATAATTAAAACTTATATAATTTTTAATAATTCTCAAACATCATGTCAAAAAGTCAACATCGTCATGTATTAAAAAAATGGAGAGTATATGAGAATGATGAGATGATTCTACTTAGTTTTTAACACAGCCAACAACATAAGATAGCATTCTTACGGTCTTACCTGGCCAACCCGCAGAACGGTACATGCAGCATCTGCAGAGTATTTTAGAGAACAAAAACTGATGAGTGAAAAGAAGGCACATGATAAGAGGTGGGCTAAAACAAGCTTAAGTCCTGACAGTAGACAAGGAAATATAAAAATTGAATTAGACGCATGGATATCATGAAAAGTAAAAAGGGAAAAACATTGCATGTGCTTCCCACATAGTAAGTATCTCCAGCATACCAGCTTTCGTGTTTCGACCAGCATGCTCGGTATAAACAGAAGATATTATCTCTCTAGAGCACTAAGCCCAGCATTTTCAGCCTGGGTTCTTGGAACCATTTCAAAACTTTAAGCAAATTTTGCAAAGGCATAGTGGTCCAACCTGCATAATTGTTAACCATCAATATAGGAAGCAAAAACCAAAAAATGTACTGTACTAAGGACATTGCATAACAATCATAAACCAAGGTACATAAACAGAAGCTCAGGAATCAAATGTATCAGGCATACTGACGCATAAAACTTTAAAAAACAACAAGTGAATACATTAAAAAAATAATCTGGATGGGTAAGACAGGATGAACACCTTAATATACAATTAAGCTATACCTAGACTTCATATAGTTTCATCCCAATAGTACAGGAGAATGTTAGCAACAGAGCATATTATATTTATTGACAATGGACTGGAGATGGAACATCTTTTTTGGCACTGTTCTTTTCAGCTACTAGCTACTCCTAAACGTCACAAATTTTGACAATTTGACCCTTTGCAAAAACTATTTTTACAAATGAACCGCTGCCAAAACTTATTTCAAATCTGACCCTTTTGCTCAACGCCAAATCATGTGGCGCTGAACTTAGACACCTCAGCGCCACGTCAGCTGACGCTGAATGCCGTGCCACGCGGATGGGAGACTAAGTCAGCGTGCCAACGTACATTCAGCGCCATGCTATTTAGCGCTGAGGTGTCTAAGTTTAGCGCCACACGATTTGGCGTTGAGCAAAAGGGTCAGATTTGAAATAAGTTTTGGCAGCGGTTCATTTGTAAAAATAGTTTTTGCAAAGGGTCAAATTGTCAAAATTTGTGCTAGATATAATTGTCAAGCTTTCATACATTATGATCTGATCATTCAAAATTTTTATTGATGGTCAAGCTAAAATTACAATAATAGCAGTTATTTGAAATCGGATGGAGTAATTGACTAAACACATGGTGTTAACTACTCTTTAGACTTTAGGGAGGAGTACGTTGCTAATCTAGGTGAGGCTGCCGGCTGAGCCATTCTATTTTCGTTTCAAAATAAATAAATTTAATATGGGATACGATATATCCTAATAACATGAATTATCCTAATAACATGAATCTGTACAGGAGGAAGTAGAGCAAATAAACAGACACCCAACTGATCAGTATTGTCTTGGAACTGACAAGAGCATACTATCAGTGCCAGCAGTACATAGTGCCAAATGATGTAGGTTTAGTTATTCTTGTTCAACACAATTTGCTTCACATCAGATCGATATGAACTGATATATTGCTGCCCAAAGTATTTCCCGCCCCCCTCCCCCCAACCCCAAAAAAAAAAAAAAATATTTGACTGAAGGAGTGGAGGATCTGGTAGTTTGGAAATGGATAACTAATGGAAAATATATAGTGCAAAGTTCACCAATTCAACGGAATGAAATCTCACCATAAACAAAACTGTCTTAGGAGGCATGGCCCCTAGCCAAATGTAAGATCTTCAGTCCTCGGCTCGCACTACAAAATAGGGTATGGACACCCGTTTGCAACTCAAGGGGTGGCATAATAACTACTTCAGCTAACTATGCTTCCGAAACCTTAAAACCATTGACCACTTATTGTTCGAATGCCCAGTATCAACGTAAGTTCGGTTCAGTGGGCTCATGTGGCTACTGCAAGCACACATCATCTTGAGGTGGAATACGAGTAAAGACTTGTTGAATTGGTGGATACAAGGAATAAATAACCTAGAAACAAGAAAACACAAAGCTCTCAAATCAGTTTTCTCGCTTATCGCTTGGGAAATTTGGAAAGAAATAAATGCAAACATTTTCAGAGAACAACAAGCAACAGTCCACCAAACAGTTAACTGCATTCAGGAGCTGGGCTGTTGGAGTTTGCCCACCGCACAACATATTGAGTTGTTGCCATGAGAAGCGAGGAGGATTGACATGCAAGGATGTTTGCAATCAAGCGAGTACAATTCTTTCTTCTTTTCTTTAACTTTTGGTTATGTATAAACCCTCTTCTATTAATATAGGGTTAATTGGATCCATGCCAATGCAAATTTCCCATATTAGAAAAATACCGCTACTATTCACGATATTGGTTACGTGCCACAGGAATTTGGAAAAATCAGACCCATGCCACTGCTGTAGGTGCAAAGCCTCTACTTGATCATGTACTCAATAGTCCATGACAAGGAACAGGTCCACAAGGTTGCTGTTTATTGCAATGTAGGTGCAAAGCCTCTACTTGATCATGTACTCAATAGTCCATGACAAGGAACAGGTCCACAAGGTTGCTGTTTATTGCAATGTAGGTGCAAAGCCTCTACTTGATCATGTACTCAATAATCCATGACAAGGGCAGTCCATATGTAAGATTATTGTGCACATCAACAGCAAAAGGAAGGAATTGTAAGAAATACCATGAGTATTCTAAAGCAGGTTTACAACTACTATGCCATATAACAAGGAAAGAAGAGTGTTATCATACAGTGCCAATTAGGCCATAAGATCATAACTAGGTGGAGACCAATTGAATACCGGCTACCAATTTTAGAACCCTGCTACAGTGCTACCTTCTAAGCCTTCAAAGCTTATTGACAAGATATATTCCACTAAACCTAACCACCAAATCAAGGCAAGCCTTAAGAAAACCATTTACATCATCAGAGTGCAATAACAAAGAAAAATGAGTATCATATCTCAAATAAAAATTTCAAGAAGATGAATCATTTGATCCCAGATGATGATATACTTTATCCATGAAAGGGACGACAAAGGAAAATAGAATTATCACCACCTAATGTATGCTACTATACAGTGTGGGAACAGCCCTGACTAAACAGTATCATCAAATCAAGAATAGATAATGTATCAACAGACTGGCAAAGACACACCACAAATTAAGTGTAACATTTTGTTCTCACCTTTGCCTTCTCCACCCTTTTTGACAATGCTCCCAACAGCGCCATTTTTCAGAACCAGCCCGCGAACTACAGAAGAGTTATGCAAACCTAACCACCTCGAAGTAGCTTCTCAACTCTAACATTGTCAACGTTGAAGACTTGAAGTTAGCAGGATTTTTGGGCAGACTTGCTTACAGGCCTGAAAAACCGTAGTACAAAAACCCAGCTACTAGTTTTCATCCATGAGTGAAAAAAGGTCCCTCTCACGTAAGAATGCAAGATGGTAAGGATTATCTTACATCAGCTAGAAGACGGCACAATATATCCTCCTGGCCTGAATTTCTTGATCGCGACTGTAGATCTTATCCGCAACACAACCTCCTCCTTGTTCCTCACATCCATGTTCTCTGAACCTTTCTCCACCAGATCTTCCAAGATCTCAATAAGCATGAATAAATAGCCTGCCATCAGGCAACAGGGTTAACAATACAAGGCCAGCTCAATCAGGAGGGTAAGTAACCTTATTGATGGCCTTGGTGTAGCCAACGATGATCTCACTTGGATGCAACCCATCCTGACAAGCTCCTCAGCCTTCTCAAGCAGCCCACCAGCAAAAGATATGGTGAGGTTAGCTCCATCACCAATCTTCTATTGCTGAGCAAGACAGCAAGTACCAGGATCTTAGCAGCTAGCAGGGTGCTGGACCTCAAGCTCGTTCACAATTGTTGCAGCAGCATTTGTGACAAAGAGCTTGTCGAGATGGTTAATGACCATCTTATTCAATCCTACCACAACAGGACAACAACAACACAGTTAAGAAACTAGCTTCTGGTGCTTATCTGAACCCGTCGACCGTTATGCATCCACAGAGAAAATGTAGCAGAAGAGCATGTTTAAGTTTAGCAGCATTTGGCAATCAATCGCGGGAAATTTAACTGAACTCAACCTCAAACCGCAAGACAAAAAGCAAACCATTTTTTTTACTACCCAAAAGGCCATAGAAGTTTCCTCAGCGCCATTACACTAACCCAATGAGCTCTCACAATATTGTCTTCAGCTCATCGCTAATAACTAATGTCTCAACAATCAAAATCCGAGCTCTTTTTCTGCAGCTATGACACTAATCCAAGTTGGATGCAGCAGCAGGAACACGGCCACAACCCTAACCCGTTTCTACCACCACGCCACAACACTCACCTCCTGAGCCGCGGGTAACGAGAAAAACCTGGACATGAAGCGGGGAAGGAAGGGGAGGGGCCTCACCGCTGCTCGCCGGCGCTGGGGACGAGGGAGGTGGAGCTCGCGGCCGGCGTCGATGTTCGAGGGCGGCCTCCTCTCCTCGATCGAGACCGGGGGGGGGGGGGTGCTTGTGCCCCTCGCCTCGAGCATGGCTCCCAGTCCAACCATCGCCGGCGGCGGACGCGAGCGGTGACGGCGGCGTTGGAGGAGTATGCGGCGGCGGCGGCGGCGTCGCGATGATCTCGGCGATGGCGGCGAAGCGCGCCGACCTTGTGGGCCTCCATTTTGGGTCTGGCCCATGAGGTCCAAAGCTGCTTACTACTCTAGGCCCAAAATCTTAATGGGCTAAATTTGGGGCCTGAAATTTAGTTGAGTGACAATAAAGTGACCTTATGGTTTTTTTTTAAAAAAAAAAGTAAATTTCACAAAACTACAAAACTACATGTACTTTAACCAAATTATCACAAAACTAGTGATTTAAATTGATGTACCACAAAACTACGGATTTAGCAATAAATTTATCTAAACTACAAGTTGAAGGCAAAGTATCAGAGAACTACATATTTAATAACAAAATTATCATTGAACTACATAGTTTTAGGGTTTAAATCCTTAGCACTAATGCTATGTTTGAATTTAAAATGTTCAAGTTTTTTTGATTAAATTGATATTAAAATTGTGGTTTTTGTGATAATTTTGTTACTAAATTTATAGTTTTGTGATATTTCACCTTAAATCTATAGTTATATGATAAATTTAGTGTTAAATATGTGGTTTTTTTAATACATTATGATAGATCTATAGTCATAACAATTTGGTCAAAGTATTTATTTTTTTTTTAAAAAAAACTATGGCCTATTCTTTATCAGACCGTTCACCGAAAACTATGCTCAAATTTTCTACAGGCCTTCTTGGTTAGTGAAGAGCTGATTATAAGGCAACAAAATAGTTTATTAGAGAAAAAATAATACTTTTTAAGTAAAATTTATACACACTTATAAACCAAATCATAGATGTGTTATCAACTGTAAAACTAAGTTTTAAAATTTAAATTTTGATAACGGCTGAATTATTTTTAAGGGAAACGATGAGAGGCCCCTAGCTTTATAAGCAGAAACAATATACTACTCTTATAAACGAGCAGAAACAACCAAAGGTATAGTGGTACAAATTTTCATAGGCTTCAGTGCTTCACCTATCTACAGCCTGCATACATTTAACCTTTCACCGTATCTAATTAAGTTTCAGGCCAACACAAGAAGCGCAGCCACCGCGGCCGCCGCGCACGAGCCACACCCCCCCCCCCTCCCCGGCCCCGGCCCCACACCCCCCGCCGCGGCGAGCGCGACCGCGACGGCGTCCGTCGCCGTCGCGGCGGCGACCTGCACGCTGAAGTTGCAGGCGCCCTGCCGCACGTCCCTGTCGTCCTCGGTGACGACGGCGAGCCCCTGGAAGTCGCACGCCGCGTCGGCCTGCCCCTGCGCCTGGTAGTACACGTTGAACGCGTACGACGCGTTCCCACGCGCGTCGAGCGCGCCGCAGCTGCACCCGTAGCCGAGCGCCGTGCAGTCGGAGTGCGAGCACGCGTAGCCGACGTTGTCGGCGAGCCGGCCGGCGTCGTCGTCCGTCACGTTCGGGTTCAGCAGCACGCACCACGCCGCGGCAGGTACCTGACGCCCTTCGCCGGCACCGGCATCGCCGGCCGCCCGGCGCCGCGGGGTCGAGCGGGAACTTGGGCCGGCCGTCGAACGTGAAGATGCCCCAGTGGCGCTCGAAGTTGCCCGGCGCCACGCTCTTGGTGTCCTCGTCCATCAGCCCGAACAGGTACACCTCGATGCGCGCGCGGGCCGGAGCGGCGTGCCGCGCCGCGCCGCCAGCCGCTTGAGCAGGCCGGAGTAGAACCGCTGCGCGTACGGCACCGTGGCGTGCTTGTCGCCGTCCGTCGGCCACCCGACCTCGCCGATCACGATCGGGAGGCTCCCGAACCCGATCCTCTTCAGCGCCGACACCAGCGTGTCGAAGTTGGCGTCGAACACGTTGGTGTAGTTGATGCCGTTGTCCACCACCGGCCGCGGCGGCGGGCCGCCGTCGAAGAAGGCGTAGTCGAGCGGGAAGTCGTCGTTGCCGTAGAGGCTCAGGAACGGGTAGATGTTGACGGTGAGCGGCGCGCCGCTGCGGTTGAGGAACCTGACCATGTCGGCCATGGTGCCGGCGACGTCGTCGCGGAACCTCCCCGCCGACGGCACCGGGTTGCTCGCCGGCGAGTCGTACACGTCGGCGTTCACCGGCACCGTCGCCTTGATCGTCTTCCCGTACCCGGCCTCGTCGAGCGCGCGCTGGATGTTCCTCAGCGCCGGCACGGTGACGCGGTCGAACTCGCCGTTGTACGCCTTGAGGAACGGCTCGTTGCCGACGGCGACGTACCTGATGTCGACGCCGCCGTCGAAGCTGTACCTCGTGACGTTCTCCTTCACCCACTCCCTGGCGCGGCCGTAGTCGCCGACGGCGGCGAGCATGTCGTTGGGGACGGCGATCATCGTCTCGATGCCGGTGCCGGCGAGCCCCGACATGGTCGTCGCGTCGGCGTCGAAGATCTTCACCTTCTTGAACCCGTTGTCCTTGAGCAGCCGCGCCATCACCTTGGGCGGAAGCCGGTGCGTCGCCATTGTGCCCCAGTTCACCCCGAGCCCATCCACCGCCGCCGCCGCCGCCATGATCACCACTCCGACCACCACCGCCGCGACGCAACGCCACGCCGCTGTCGCCGCCGCCATCGCCGACGTATCGATCCGATCCAAGAAACTTCAGTACGCTTAAAAAGGAAGCAATCGATCAACCGATCGACCGACACGGCGGAGTAACGCCCGAGTACGGATCAAGCGAATGAATTGGAACGCAACAACCGCAACTTTTTTTTTTTTTGCTCGGAAGGAAAAGTAGATCGCCGCACCGGCATTCAATTGGAAGGTGGCAATCATAAGCTGGAGCAATCAATTCGCGAGGTTTCTGGTTGTTTTGAGGTTAATTAGTGGAAGAAGAACACGCAGTTAGTGGAATACGTGGGTAAACAACCTGAACCTTTGAACTGAAACTGAAGGGGAAAATTTCAAATTTGGCGGGAGTCCTGCACTGATGTTTGACTACTCTGCAGCCGTCGGATCGCGCGCCAACGGCTGATCAGAGTGGATCACAAAACTCGCATACACAATGTGGATTGACAGTAAGTGCACAGTTTCAGTTTGTAGTTTGATTAATTAGCCAGATAAGTGTAAGCTTATGAATACAATCAAATTAATTGACAATTGCTGCATGTATAGGCGTATAGCCTAAGCGTATACAGAACTAAAGCACTGGAAGTCTGAACTCTGAAGCCTTCAAAAAATTGTAACATGAATGTGTCCTGAATGATGAACCATGATAGTAACATCCAGATCTTAATTGGAAGGCATGTGTCATCTGCTTGTGTTTGCCACGCAGAAAGGTAGGGTTTGGAGGACATGATGCGCTGTTTAGTACAGTTTCTTTTATTTATGCATCAAACAACACCAATAAATAGTTAACTACCACCTCATTACTAACCAACTAAACATTACTAGGAAAACATGGGGATACCTAACACATAATGCCCTATGCACACTACTACAGTACTACTATGGAGACACCATTGATCGATCAAGTTCATTTGGCCACAGAGGAGAAAAAGACTGCAGAGACTAGAGAAGAAGCGGTTAAGTAAGCATTGTATGAATTGTACTCAATTCAGTAAAAGATCAGTCATCTAGACATATTCATCATCACATCTGACATTAAACACAAGAAACGAGGGTAAGCCTGCATGTTTTCAGCATAAAGCAATATTTGCAAACTGCATACAAGTTTCAATAAGGTAATGGACTACCAATGTGAATATATCCTACTGCTGCTGCTGCTTCTGATGGTGATATCTGTTATGATAGTCAAGATCACTGTCTTTGATAAATCTTGCATTACACATGTTACACTTGAGCCCCACCGTGTGATGTAATGTTTGGTAATGATGAATGGTCTGAGTTATAAGAAGAAGGTTAGGATTTTTTCTTAAAATAAGAGGTGCATGTTTCTAATTCAGAAAATAACATAACTTACCTTTCCTGAGGTCATGGTGACAATAGAAAATCTTTCGAAAAAACATGCAGCACAAAGCTCTTGATCTTTTGGGATCTTAGCCAGTTCCCTTCTGTAGGATTCATGAGAAAGCTCCATCTTGTATGGATCGAAGTTATTTACTTCATTAACAATCTACCAATTCAAAAAAATAATTAGTTACACGAGAAAACTAGAAAACTAGATGTGTTAAAGAAAAGAATAACATACGCATAAATAAAAGTACCTCAATAAGCCTATTTATAGGTGTCGTGGCATTTGGGCCAACAGCTGGCTTGTGTATAGCATTATATCCATATCGAATAGCTTGGCGACTTATGGTCGGCGGATCAGGAGGAGGCTGTACGGATGGCAGAAATGAACAGATCAGGAGAGGATGTACGGTTAGCACAAAAGACAGGCATATGTATAAGCAAACAGAAATAGTGTTTTACTTTGTATAAAGAGGGTTCAAATGTCTGTACTGAGTCCATTTGATAACTGGATGTGCCTGCCACTTCATCACTGAATTGTACATCTTTTTCTGTATTGTGATATTGTTAGTAAGCAAAATAAATTTATCAAATCACAGAACATATTTGGAAATGGAAGCAGATTGTTCTAGCACAAGAATAGACTTAGTAATTCTCAAGAGAAGATATCTAAAACATCACATTAAAAATGAATTCATCAAAGTAACAAATAAACAAAAGGGGTTTATCGGTTGTCAGGAATAGTTACAACATAGGACAAAGAAACACCGAACAACATTATATTACCGAACACGGATCACACCGTTGAATATCTAGTGTGAACTTCTAGAGTACGGAGGTGATAATGTTTCACTGCAGGCTATAAACTAAAAGTTCAATCATCAATTCCATCTAGGCACATGTATATTTACTTCCATTCTGATTATATTGAATTAAACTCAAATAGCTTATGTGTTTGAGTGAAACTTATGTGGGTTAAATCTTGCCATGCAGTCAGCAATTAGGTCCCAAGTATATTTGGTTTGAGAAGTGACAACTGACAAAAACTATCAAGATCTCTGAAAAACAATAAAATGGTAACAAAGAAAGTAAGGCAATTGCTAGGAGATCCTTCTTCACGCTGTTGTGAGAACCATAGATGAGGCCACAACACTCTTGGTGTGGCAATATTAGCATTTTGTGTCCACAACAACGCATGATTATTGATAAACCTACAGCCCAAGCTACAGGAGAGTCTGTATAGAAAGATTTGTTAACAGACTTTACTCATCACACCGTCTAAAACAGACTAGGCCATGGCCTACTATGGCACTTTCAGTCTTTCCAATATCCAGGTAAGTGATATATAATTTGTTTTGCATGACACCTAAAACAAACTTATGGAAGATTCAATTTAACACGAGTAAATATTCATAACAATTTCTGCATAAAGGGAGTACAGATTGCATGGTTCTAATATTAAAAACCATGGCATATCCGAATAGAGCTCAATACATGCGGATTTCTTTCTTGATTGTACTGTTATAGCATGTAAAGATGTTGAAATCAAGCTGTCACCTTTTAATTCCAATGTTGCCGAAAGCTTCACTCCAATGTCTTCTTCACCAATTGAAGTGATATCTGAGGGTTTTCTATTTACCATAGCATTAGCATCTTCAGCAAGGACCTCACTGCACCAATTAATAAACCTGTAAGTTCCTTGCATGATTAAGAAAAAAGAGGGTAATTTAATATAACTACTTGTATAATCTACAGTCCATTATGATAGAAACATAGAGAAAAACCACTAATTGAAACTTATCACTATTTTCCCCCATTTATCTGTTGCAATGCGTTTTCACCATAAGAAATAGAGGACTCAAGTCTATCAAATACTAGGGGAGTTTATGGCATGCATATGCTCTTCTGATTAGAGCACATAGAAATCAGCCTACTTCTGTTGATAAATTGAATAAAGATGCATATTCACAGTCATAACTACAGCACACATTTTCAGTTTGATGGAAAGCTAGTACCAATCCCCATGACACTAATATCTGTTGTGCATTCTACAAATGTTAGTAACTCTGCCTAACCAATCAATGGAAAAGGAAGTAGAACCTTACAAGATGGCTGAGACCAAGCTGCAGACAAAGCTAAACATAATTTGTACTAACAACAACAAAAAGTAGTGCAGGACTGCTCCGGCGCTACAAAAGCAATGAAATAGACAGCGGCAACAAAAATCTTGTTATGTAGAGCCCTCCGGCATTGTTCACTCGAAGCTATTTCTTGTGTGCAAAGTGATCTCATCTGTTATTAGGTGGCCTGTTTAATGGAATGAAGAGAAGAACGAACTTTCCTTATCAAAGATGGTTGTTTGTGAGCAACAGTAAAGTTCGTCCCTCCTCACTATAATTGCTCAAAATGACATAGTACACCTCACACGGTATACTAGAACACCAAAAATTAACCATCCGTTCTGGAGTTAACTGATATGTATATATAAACTCTCTTCCTCCAGTCATGATTATTTGATGTTGGGAGTACTAAGTTTAGTATTCCCAACCTCAAATGGTATTGACCGGTGGGGGTATTCCTTAACCAACTCACAAGATTACACATAAAGGCAACTGCTACTCATTAGTCTTACACTCTACCAACTCTAAAAGGCATTCTGTCTTTAAATATCATGAAAGTACACAATACTTTTCTACGCTACGAAATTTGTTTATAATTACCTTATAAGTAAAAACTTAGCCATTCCATTTATCAGGTTAATGTTATAAACAAGTCCAAACTCCAAAGTGAAAAACCCTGAAGTGAACCATAAATTAACAAAAAAAAATGGCAAACATTTTATTGAAACGTCGGACAACATATGAAAATAAACTGCAGGACCAGTACACATTCAACATAAATATATAAACAGAGCAAACCAGCAAGACAATAAAAGAAAGGAGACGCTTCATTTTTTTTTACCTTCTTTGACCTTCTCCATCAGCTACATTGTCTGAGCAAGTAAGCTGTAAGAAACTTCAATATGTTATTGTTTCAACTTCGTGCAGATCAATAGAAAAAGGACACTGCATCTTACGAATTATCATGCAGAATTAAGAAAAGAAAACTCTTAATAACATGAAAAGATAAACAAAATAACCTTTAAGTTTTGGGGATCCACTATCTTGTCATGAGAGGCCTTTGAATCAAGATAAGCATTCAACTCAGGGGTACAACCAGCATTCACAAATATTTCATAGAGATCTTTATCAGTGTTGTTTCGACAAGAAGTAATTTCTCTCTGAGATAAGTATTTTTTGAGCTGTTCCTGCAAAGATGGTTATATGTGAGCACACCATATGAGCAAACAGTCTATTAGCTGGAAAAGAGAAGAAACTTCAGATGTAAACAGACCCATTGGTATGATCGAGTAAGTGGTAAGATGATCTCCCTATAATCGAATGATGACTTTTTTGCGAGAGTGGAGCACATTTCTTGTATTTTCTTGGAAGACAAAGAGAACTGCAAAATAAAACCATGACAAGAATAACTATAAGCACCATAATGAACCTTAGGAAGAAATGCTAAACTGAAACCAATAATATACAAGTGCCAGACCTCATTGCTAGATCTATCTGAAGGCAAACTCCTCAGCTTTTTCTTGATCGTCTTTATAATCTCATTTCCTTCTTTTTGATTATTCTTTTGAATTTCAACCGCACGAATTAAGTCTGATGTACTGAATGGATCCAGAATAAAGGTCCCAAACAAATCTTCCATATTCTTGAAATAGAAGATGACCTGTTGATCTGAATCCTT
This sequence comes from Oryza longistaminata, assembly GCA_009805545.1. Classification (NCBI taxonomy): domain Eukaryota; kingdom Viridiplantae; phylum Streptophyta; class Magnoliopsida; order Poales; family Poaceae; genus Oryza; species Oryza longistaminata. Next base: position 15,408,402 of record CM020188.1, on the reverse strand, counting down.
CGCAAATCCTATTACATCTAAGGACTGATGCCCTTCCATCATGCTTTCACAGATCTTTGGAGCGGAAACTGCATGTAGCGAACTTAAGTGTTCCTTGATAACGTGCTCCCAAAACATGAAAATGGTATTGAATTTACCAATGCCTTTGCAAGTTGGATGGGGGCATGCCATCAAAATCCAGGAACTATGGGAATTGACAAAACTCTGTGCATTTGATATGACTTCTGATAGTGCATGGCTGATGCTGTGGTAGTGCTGACGAAGGACATCAGCTCTCACTGACCAAATAGTTCCTTGTGTTTCACATGTCATCAGGCTCCAATCACGTGTCGCGAATAATACAATGCTCTGGAGAAGACGATGGATCTGTCTCTTAACAGAACATATCCGATCATCATATTCTTCACCTTTGATAGACCCAAAAGGAATTTCATGAGCCTTAGGATCATCAGGTTGGTCAATGCAAAGTGCTCGATAGCACTCACTTTCTGCAGCACCATAATCACCAAAGACAACCATAAGCTTTGCACGGAACAGTGCAATCACGAGAGAGCAACCAAAGTCATTTGCAGCTTTATCCATTATGCTTAAAGCGCAGTGTAAAATCTCTGTGTTATCAATATCTGGCCTGAGGCCCTGGGCAACTTTTAAGGCAACATAAGCTGGCAGATATTGCGCGCGTGCTGAGTGAGGAAAACATGTAGCAACAGTTGTAGCACTCTGAACAGCAGAGAGGGGCCCCTCACTCCCAATAATGTTAAGTACATCAGTGATACTATCTGCACAAATGGAATTGCGGTTGATGTCAATTGCTCGATGGAGTTTTTCTTTGGCAGCAGCAATCCGATGGTTCTTTGTGGATTTGTCAGGTATATCCACTCCATACAGGATGTTATGTATTGCAGGATCTAATGGCCTTGCAATTGACATTGCTCTGTTCAGTTCGATTTCAGCTGACCTGTACAGCTTCAAGGCAGACATAGCCTCACCATAAGAGGCGGCTGTCTCAATGCAGTTTGGAACATATTCTGCAGCTTTGCCGTATGATTCAAGCGCAACTTTGGCACAACGCTCCGCTAGCTCTGGTTGAACCTCCCCAGCAAATAAGAAAGCCTTCATACCGAGGTATCCTAAAAGATTACTCAGCAAGGGCGGTGGCGATAATTTGTACTTGGTGGTGGTGATTTCCAAACATTGAGATAATGCTGTATCGAGGTCACCATTGCGATAAATTTGCAAAACATCCCCTGCTTCAATCCGTGGATTCGATTTGGCATCTTCCTCGCGCGGATCCTTGGAGATGCTGGCCCTTTTCCCCTCCTTTCGCCGGTCCCTGGAGCGCCCGACCCCGGCCATTTCTGTGCACGCAAGCTGTTCGACTAAATGCCGCAGCGTGGAAAGCTATGATGCACTGATTTTTCTCGCGCACGCAAGCTGCTCGTCCAAATGCTGGAGCACGGAATTTAATCCCTCTGCCACTGTTAAACTTGTTCGGTCTATGTATGCTGCCAACACAGGGTAGGCTGCTTCAATGCTTCCAGGGGGAAGTTGGTGTCCGCACCGTCACCCACCTGGAAGGATGTCCCACACTATTCATCATGATCTGGAGCTGCTCTGACATCCGCATGTTTACTGAAGTCCACGGTCTTCCCTTGTGCTCGATGTGCTTCAGCAACCATTTTAGGCGCAGTGCTTGGCCAAATAGCTCTAAATCTTTGATCCCGAGCCCTCCACACTCCATCGTCGCAGAGACCCCTTTCCAGGCTACCAAGCAATGGCCTCCGCTCACCTCTTCCTGTCCCTTCCAAAGGAAACCGCGACATTTTCGATTGATCTCCTTGATTGCCCATTTGGGGAGCTCCATAACAGAGAGGAAGTGTACTGGTACTGCCATTAGGACAGACTTGATCAGACGCAAACGACCGTCGAGAGATAATAGCTTTGGTTTCCATCCTGCAACCTTCTTGGACAGGTGATCAAGGATAGGCTGAATTTCTGCTTTGGTTGGCTTTCTAAGGATAATGGTAGGCCCAAGTATACGACTGGGAAGGACTCGACTATGCACCCCAAAACCCTGTTGGCCCAGCTCACAAGATCACACACTCACATAGTTGTTTACACACTGAAGAAAGAGGCTAACATATGAACACAAGAACTCTCACACACAAGCACTAGATGCACGCACAGGAAAGTTTTAGTGGCGCTGAACACCAGGGCGGTCCTGAGTTTTCAAAGGTCCCGTGCGAAACTAAATATAGAGGCCCTTAATAAATATACCGTCTAAAAATAATCAATATATAAACAGGTAGATTATGTTTAGAAATAATATTTATAAAAAAAAATCAGATCTTAAGAAAAGTCAATGACGATGATATCGATATCAATTTCATCCAATAATTTCTTCTCATTGCATAAAATTGCTAAACTATTGAACTCATCCACTGTTTTCCTTTTCTTCTTTGTCTTTTCTATCCGATGCATATTTTCTCATCAAAATGGCATGATAATTGAAAAGATAACATTGTTAGTAGTGGTTTAACTTATATAAATTACGCTACAAAATTACAATTTTAAAATTAAAATCTTACCAATTAGTTGATCATGGGTGGCACACATTAGCGCAACTTCATCCAAGATCCAACCGTCCAACTACAAGCTCAACCTCTGAGGCTCTGAACTCTGGTTTTTTTTTTCTCTGAACAGCTAATAACAGATCGACATGAACAAACCTATTAACCTAACATAGTTAGGTGCAGATGACAACAGATAGAATATTGGCTATTCAATTGAGCCTGCAACCTGCTGCTCACCTCTTCTTGATCGTCAGGATTCAGGGTCTAGTTCAGCGGTTGCAGTTTCAAATTTACAACAGGTAACAGCACTCGCCCTGAGTCCCTGACGCCCGGTATCATCCCGTTCAAAAACGGGATAACGTTATATAGCAGCCCTCTTTTTTTTTTCTTATTTCTCTTTTCTAACATCGGCTTGAGAAATGCTATGCACGCCACGCGCGTTTGCTTTGCTCATCTCTTGTTACGGATTGAATCGTCTTCCTTAAATCATGTATAATGACTCTCTCATCTTTCTTTTCAAAAACTCTCTCATCTTTAAAAGATCGGTGTAAATTACATCCTTTATGATTTGGTAATCAATTTCTGCTGACGTGGCAGGTTGCAGGTTGACTACAATTGTTATTTGTTGATTTGTTAATTGTTATTTGTTGTTTACAGGTCCGTGAGGCTTGTTTGGCAACTCGAGGAGAGGGGATTGGGAGGTTAGAGGAGGGAATTGATAGTGAGATTAAGATGGAATTTGATTTTTAATCGCAATATCTTGTTTGGTAGAGATGGTGGAAATTGATAGAGTTTAGTTGGAGATTAGGTCATTAATGAAAACGGATGGTTGAGATTTGTTTAGGCAAAGTAAAGGAGGAATTCCCTCCCAATTACCACCCTTACCCAAGTATTGAAAAGGAGAGAATTTATTCCTCGACTCTCCATCCCTATCCCACCAAAATTCCCATGTCTCCCAACCAAATAAAACAGTTAGTAGCCTCATCCCTCTAAACTCTCAATCCCTTCTATAAATTCCCCTTCAGTCACGCACTCTGCTCCAGAGTTTTCGGACAGCTACAATGAACTGATGGAACTGAAGAACAGAGGCGAAACAGAGTTTTGCGCTGCGTAACTTTGGCAGCCTATTCTCGGTTCTCATCTCATTATTTATACCCGAACCAGGGTTTGTTAGACTCAACACAACTATACCACCTTGATCCACAAAGACTGTGCCATCCCACGATCACTAGGACTCCGCAGTGGACGAAGCACAGGTCAAGTCCGTTACAGATTATTCAACAATACGAAAAACTAAACCGAAAATTTCTGAAACGGAATTATCCATCATTCGCTCTACCGTTTCTTGACTTCGATCATTCCAATCCTGCCGCGCAACTCCAGAAACTTGATTCTTCCCAGCGGCTTTGTCAGAGTATCAACTATCTAATCTTCAGTCTGCACATATTTTTGCCGGGTCGGCCGACCAAATGTTATTAAGATTATATACAGGGGAAAATGTTGCATTGCAAGTTACAGACCATCGACAGGAAACTGTCGAATGTCCCAAGTGTTCAAGCACACCTGGAACATAGAAGACCTCAAACGGCAGACGCCAAGCGCTTCCCGACTACGCTCTGCTACTTATTCTGTACAACATCTGAAAAATCCCTGCATCTTTCCAGATTACGATCTCTTCACTAATCCCATTGAAGATCTGATTGGTCGTGCGGTATGGTTGGTTAAAAACCCTGGCGTTGCACTCCTTCCAAATCAGCCAGCACACCATCATAAAAAGTGTATCAAAAGCTTTCCTGTAGTTCAACTACCACATCTGGATAGGCTGCCCTATATGTCGCGCCCCCATCGGTGCGCCGTTTAATCCCTCTGCCACTGTTAAACTTGTTCGGTCTATGTATGCTGCCAACACAGGGTAGGCTGCTTCAATGCTTCCAGGGGGAAGTTGGTGTCCGCACCGTCACCCACCTGGAAGGATGTCCCACACTATTCATCATGATCTGGAGCTGCTCTGACATCCGCATGTTTACTGAAGTCCACGGTCTTCCCTTGTGCTCGATGTGCTTCAGCAACCATTTTAGGCGCAGTGCTTGGCCAAATAGCTCTAAATCTTTGATCCCGAGCCCTCCACACTCCATCGTCGCAGAGACCCCTTTCCAGGCTACCAAGCAATGGCCTCCGCTCACCTCTTCCTGTCCCTTCCAAAGGAAACCGCGACATTTTCGATTGATCTCCTTGATTGCCCATTTGGGGAGCTCCATAACAGAGAGGAAGTGTACTGGTACTGCCATTAGGACAGACTTGATCAGACGCAAACGACCGTCGAGAGATAATAGCTTTGGTTTCCATCCTGCAACCTTCTTGGACAGGTGATCAAGGATAGGCTGAATTTCTGCTTTGGTTGGCTTTCTAAGGATAATGGTAGGCCCAAGTATACGACTGGGAAGGACTCGACTATGCACCCCAAAACCCTGTTGGCCCAGCTCACAAGATCACACACTCACATAGTTGTTTACACACTGAAGAAAGAGGCTAACATATGAACACAAGAACTCTCACACACAAGCACTAGATGCACGCACAGGAAAGTTTTAGTGGCGTGAACACCAGGGCGGTCCTGAGTTTTCAAAGGTCCCGTGCGAAACTAAATATAGAGGCCCTTAATAAATATACGTCTAAAATAATCAATATATAAACAGGTAGATTATGTTTAGAAATAATATTTATAAAAAAAATCAGATCTTAGAAAAGTCAATGACGATGATATCGATATCATTTCATCCAATAATTTCTTCTCATTGCATAAAATTGCTAAACTATTGAACTCATCCACTGTTTTCCTTTTCTTCTTTGTCTTTTCTATCCGATGCATATTTTCTCATCAAAATGGCATGATAATTGAAAAGATAACATTGTTAGTAGTGGTTTAACTTATATAAATTACGCTACAAAATTACAATTTTAAAATTAAAATCTTACCAATTAGTTGATCATGGGTGGCACACATTAGCGCAACTTCATCCAAGATCCAACCGTCCAACTACAAGCTCACCTCTGAGGCTCTGAACTCTGGTTTTTTTTTTTCTCTGAACAGCTAAATACAGATCGACATGAACAAACCTATTAACCTAACATAGTTAGGTGCAGATGACCAAGATAGAATATTGGCTATTCAATTGAGCTGCAACCTGCTGCTCACCTCTTCTTGATCGTCAGGATTCAGGGTCTAGTTCAGCGGTTGCAGTTTCAAATTTGCAACAGGCAACAGCACTCGCCCTGAGTCCCTGACGCCCAGCGGCAGCACTGCACGCGGCGGCCGACGGCAAGGCGCGCAGATGCATCCATGCGACAGCAGATGAAATTGATCGGCGGGGACTGAACAGGAGGAATGACCTGAGGGCGACGGCGGCCGCTGCTATCCTCCGTGACGTCGATCCGGAGGACGTCACGATGCGCAAGATGAGCGGCGGCGAAGCGGCAATCTCGCGACTTGCGTTCGCGTACGCTCCGGCTGTTCGGCATCACACATCATTTACGCGATCGATGTTCCGAAATTTTGAGTAAAATTTAGTTGATTTTGAACAAATATCACCCAAATTCATGAAAAAATGAAAAATTCAAAAATTTCGGCCGAAATAATATTGTATCGGAGGTGACCGAAATGAAATTTCGGTCCGAAATTTCCAACCTTGCTTCCAACACATCCACACTAGCACGAAGAGTAGGGGCGAATGTGGATCGTCTTGCCATAGACCCTCGCGTTTGGAAAGGCTCCCCACATATGTCTCGGAAGTTAGAAGCAGCATTGCCACCAAACTTCTCCACTTAGGCCCAAAACCGGAATTTTAGCATGTCCAGCACCAGCAGGAAACCCCATGATACCGTGTCAAAACTCAAAAGCTTTCGTCATATCGACTTGAAGAGAATCATGGACTTCTTGTTGCGATGGAATTGCTGCGCCAACCCCTTTAAAAAATGAAGTTCTCATGGATGGATCTTCCGCTGATGAAGACTGACCGTGTAAACGACACCAACTCCCATTCTCGGTGCAAGCTTGGCAAAATTGTGGATGAGGCATGGATTGATAGTCCTTAAGCATGGTTAGTGCCTCTTCTTTGGCAGTAGGGTGATTGTTGCTGTGTTTAGATACTCAAGATTCTGGGAGTTCCCGCTGTGTAACTTCGCCATTGCTGCCATCACTTCTGACTTGATGATTGGCCAACAAAATTGGTACAACATCCGGTAAAACCATCTAGCCCCGGTGCTTCTCATTAGGCATTTCCTTGATTGCTTGCCAAACTTCCTCTTCTGTGAAAGGGGACTCCAGCTCTTCCAAGTTGGTGGATGGGAGTTGAATTTGTTGGAACACGATCTGCTTGCTGTCTACCGCCGCCACACCCATCACCTCTTGGAAGTAACATTTATGGCCATTTCTTTGCAGAGTTGCAGGTCCTGTTATGTTGATGCGATTTGTCCTTCATGCTCAAGCAGGGGAATAAAAAGGTTTGCCGTCTCAGTTTTGACCTTCATATGGAAGTATGAAGTGTTTGCATCCCTCCCTCAAATTTCTAATGCGGTAGGGAGAGGGAACGGCGCCACCACCGCGCCGCAGCCGTTCGTAGGGGTGTAAGTGGCTAACCCGCGAAACCCACTTATAGCTAAAATAAGCCGCGAGCCGCTTATTTTGACCTATAAGTGGGTTGCGGCTAACCCACTTACACCCCTAGCTGTTCGCCTCCGCTTTTGAGAGAGAGCGAGAGAGGATCGGGGGCGGCGGGGGGCCGGGGGAGGGGGGGGGGGGGGGTGGAGGGGGTGGGAATGAAATTCAGGGGTTAGGTTTCGGCCGCCGACTATTTATTTAGGATGGGATCAATCTGGACCGTCCATTCGATCAAACGGCTCCGGCTTCTCCCGTGTCGGGCAGCCAGCCACACTATTGGGCCACCAAATGGGCTGCGCGTACAAGAAGGCTGCAAGTTTGGGCTGGACTCTAAACTCTTCTTTCAATATATTTTTTATTTTGGATTTCAATTCTTTTTCTAAATTGTATTACTATATGCACTCTAGTCTCTTTTGGAGAATATTCTAGACTCCTCGTCCAATATTGTTTATTTTATAAACAAATTAATCTATCCAGTTTAGGTAATTTTTACCTTGTAAAAGATTTGTTTTATGCAGGTGTCTAATTGGACACTACACATATATAACGTGATCTTTTTTTTTCTCCATTATTATAAAAATTGAAGATGTTTTTGCCGGTATTTTGGTACGTCATCTGTATTTGAGTCGGTTTCTAAGTTCGTTCTTTTTTTTTGAAATACAGATCCGTGTTTGAGTTTTTTAGTTGGATTTTAAGCTTGTTTCCTTTTGGAAGTATAAAAGGAGCGTACAAGAAATCTTTTCAAAAATCTATCATGCTAATTTGAGATGAAATACAGACTACTAATTGCAGCTTATGATTTTCTGAAAAAATATCCAATTGAATTCTCACTGTGAATTTTACCCTAGCTAAATTGTACAACAATAATAAAATTAAAATAGCATTTACCCGTTGCAACGCACATAATTTTTTCTAGTAAATTTCACGTGCACGCTTAATAGTATAATCTTAGCAGTCCAGGTACAACAAAATACGATTCTTGGAGTTAAGGACATTAGAAAAATGGTTGTTTTTCACTTGGGATGGAAGTAATGGTCACTCTATTTATTTCTGTAGTAAGGCTGTGTTTAGATTTAGGGGTGAAAAGTTTTATTGTGTCACATCGAATATACGGACACATATTTAAAGTATTAAACGTAATTAATAACAAAACAAATTACATATTCCGCCTGTAAACTGTGAGACGAATTTATTAAGCCTAATTAATCCGTCATTAGTTAATGTTTACTGTAGCACCACATTATCAAATCATGGAGCAATTAAGCTTAAAAGATTTATCTCGCAATTTACACGCAATCTGTGTAATTATTATTATTTTTTGTCTAAAGTGACATGATGAAAAGTTTTTGCGTGGGAACTAAACACGGCCTAAGCCGTTAACTCAAGAAGCAGAAGATCAATGTACCATTTTAGTGAGTGAATTGAAGGTGCACTTTCTACCATTGTCACATCACTTTTTGTTAGTTATTAGCACAATCCGTATTGAACTGGCAAAAAGCCAAAACCATGCCATGATCATACGGACAACTAACTCGAATAATTTACAATGGAGGAAGTAACAACCATACAGATGCCATATAATAAAGCATACTCTTTAGTCATAACAGAATAAAGCAATGCTTTAGTCATAACAGATATAAAAATTAATGGGGCATAGAGAACCATTCCTACTTCTCAAAACCATCTGGTGGAAAAATATTAAGATTTCCAAGAAAACTAGTTCCTGGATAGACACTACTAATACACAAACATATTGGGACTTTTTTTTTGAGATAAACATATTGGGACTTTTTGTCTAACTGTGGAGAGTTGAATTCATCAAGCTAGGATTCGGTACGAGAAACACAGGAGCTCGACACTTGAGGAAAAGCCGAGGGGCTACAATTTCATCGATGCTCTTATCTTCCAGGTTAAGGACTCCAATATCAAGGCGGAGACCCCACATGCTCTTGGAGGACAAGCACTCGAAATCATCTGTAAAATACATATGATTTACCTTTAACTGTGGGTACTCGCTAGCACCAAGACAAGATGTCTGGTTATTCCCAATAAACAACACATGGTCATCCAAGCTAAATATTTGCACTAGCTTTTTAGCCACAGTGTCAACTCTAAATATTCTTGTGTTCTGAGTGTTGCTCACAAGAGCTGGAAAGCCAGGATCGATGTTCCGAAATTTTGAGTAAAATTTAGTTGAATTTGAACAAATATCACCCAAATTCATGAAAAAATTGAAAAATTCAAAAATTTCGGCCGAAATAATATTGTATCGGAGGTGACCGAAATGAAATTTCGGTCCGAAATTTCCAACCTTGCTTCCAACACATCCATCACTAGCACGAAGAGTAGGGGCGATAGTGGATCGTCTTGCCATAGACCCCTCGCTGGTTTGAAAGGCTCCCCACATATGTCTCGGAAGTTAGAAGCAGCATTGCCACCAAACTTCTCCACTTAGGCCCAAAAACCCGGAATTTTAGCATGTCCAGCACCAGCAGGAAACCCCATGATACCGTGTCAAAACTCAAAAGCTTTCGTCATATCGACCTTGAAGAGAATCATGGACTTCTTGTTGCGATGGAATTGCTGCGCCAACCCCTTTACAAAAATGAAGTTCTCATGGATGGATCTTCCGCTGATGAAGGCTGACCGTGTAAACGACACCAACTCCCCCATTCTCGGTGCAAGCTTGGCAAAATTGTGGATGAGGCATGGATTGATAGTCCTTAAGCATGGTTAGTGCCTCCTTCTTTGGCAGTAGGGTGATTGTTGCTGTGTTTAGATACTCAAGATTCTGGGAGTTCCCGCTGTGTAACTTCGCCATTGCTGCCATCACTTCTGACTTGATGATTGGCCAACAAAATTGGTACAACATCCCGGTAAAACCATCTAGCCCCGGTGCCTTCTCATTAGGCATTTCCTTGATTGCTTGCCAAACTTCCTCTTCTGTGAAAGGGGACTCCAGCTCTTCCAAGTTGGTGGATGGGAGTTGAATTTGTTGGAACACGATCTGCTTGCTGTCTACCGCCGCCACACCCATCACCTCTTGGAAGTAACATTTGGCCATTTCTTTGCAGAGTTGCAGGTCCTGTTATGTTGATGCGATTTGTCCTTCATGCTCAAGCAGGGGAATAAAAAGGTTTCGCCGTCTCGGTTTGACCTTCATATGGAAGTATGAAGTGTTTGCATCCCCTTCCCTCAAATTTCTAATGCGGTGGGGAGAGGGAACGGCGCCACCACCGCCGCCGCAGCCGTTCGTAGGGGTGTAAGTGGCTAACCCGCGAAACCCACTTTTAGGCTAAAATAAGCCGCGAGCCCACTTATTTTGACCTATAAGTGGGTTCGCGGCTGATCCACTTACACCCCTACCCGTTCGCCTCCGCTTTTCGAGAGAGAGCGAGAGAGGATCGGGGGCGGCGGGGGGCTAGGGGG
>CM020188.1:15365878-15395877 GCA_009805545.1 Oryza longistaminata | reverse complement strand
TGTGCTTTATTCTGTGATGGACTAAAGAGTAATGTGTTTAATTATAGTGGCATCGTTGTATGGTTGTTACTTCCCTCCGATTGGTAAGATGATCGAGTAGTTTGTTGCCGTATGATGGTCAGCATGGGTTTTGGCGTGTTGGTGCCAGTTGCGAATTACGGATTGTGTGCTGAATGGAACGTAACAAAAAGTGATGGTGACAATGGGTAGAGAGTTGCACTTCAATTCACTCACTAAAATGGTACATTGGGATCTTCTGCTTCTTGAGTTAAACGGCTTAGGCCCGTGTTTAGTTCCCACTGCAAAAACTTTTCATCATGTCAGCTTTAGACAAAAATAATAAATAATGTACACAGATTGCGTGGTAAAATTGCGAGATAAATCTTTTAAGCTTAATTGCTCCATGATTTGATAGTGTGGTGCTGACAGTAACATTAACTATGACGGGATTAAGTTGAGGCTTAAGTAAATTCGTCTCACAGTGTTACAGCGGAATGATGTAGATTGGTTTTGTGTTTATGTAATTACGTTTAATACTTTAAATATGTGTCCGTGAGTAGTTCGAGGTGTGAACACAATACAACTTTTTCACCCCTAGAATCTAAACTATCAGGCTAACTACAGAAGTAAATTAGAGTGAAACCAGTGTACGTCCGATCCCAGTTGAGGAAAGACAACCATTTTGTTCCTAATGTCGCTAACGATCCAATGAGAAGGAATCGTATTGTTTGGTTGTAGCCTGGAAGGCTGCTAAGATTGATAGGCTGATTGAAAGCGTGCAGTCGGGTAAATTTACTAGGAAAAAATTATGGTGCGTGTGAACGGGGTGAATTAATTGTTAATTTTAGTAAATTGTTTGTATCAATTAAGGCTAGGGGGTAAAATTCACAGTGTGAGATGTAAATGGAATATTTTTGTCAGAAGAATGTCTAGCTGCAATTAGTAGTGCTTATTTCATGTCAATATGCATGATAGATTGTTGAAAAGATTTCGTTTGTACGCTCCTTGTTAGTACTTCCAATAAGGGAAACAAGCTTAAATCACGTAAAAACGTCAAACGACGGGATCTGTATTTCGAAAAAAAGAAGGAACGACCAAGAGACTTAGAAAACGACTCAAAAGTACAGATGACGTACCAAAATCCCTGGCAAAAACACTTCAATTTTTATAATAATTGGAGAAAAAAAAAGATCGACGTTATATATGTGTAGTGCCAAATTAGGACACTGCATAAAACAATCTTTTACAAGGGTAAATTACCTAACTGGATAGATTAATTTGTTTATAAAATAAACAATATTGGACGAGGGTCTAGAATATTCTCCAAAAGAGACTAGAGTGCATATAGTAAATCATTAGAAAAAGAATTGAAATCCAAAATAAAAAAGTATATTGAAAGAAGGTTAGAGTCCAGCCCAAACTTGCAGCCTTCTGGTACGCGCAGCCCATTTGGTGGCCAATAGGTGGCTGGCTGCCCGACACGGGAGAAGCGGAGCCGTTTGATCCGAATGGATCGGTCCAGATTGATCCCATTCCTAAATAAATAGTCGGCAGCCGAAACCTAACCCCGAATTTTCATTCCCACCCCCTCCCCCCCCCCCCCCCCCGATATATAGTATTTCTATACATCTAAAGTTTATACACCTCCCCGCAAAAAAAAAGTTTATACACATAAAGTTTATAGACCTAAAGTTTATAAGTCAAAAGTTTATATACCCGATTCAAATTTGAATTTGAATTCAAATATTTTCAATATATAGTATTTCTATACATCTAAAGTTTATAGGCCCAAAGTTTATAAGTTAAAAGTTTACATACCCGATTCAAATTTGAATTTGAATTCAAATATTTTCAATATATAGTATTTCTATACATCTAAAGTTTATAGGCCCAAAGTTTATAAGTTAAAAGTTTACATACCCGATTCAAATTTGAATTTGAATTCAAATATTTTCAATATATAGTATTTCTATACATCTAAAGTTTATAGGCCCAAAGTTTATAAGTTAAAAGTTTACATACCCGATTCAAATTTGAATTTGAATTCAAATATTTTCAATATATAGTATTTCTATACATCTAAAGTTTATAGGCCCAAAGTTTATAAGTTAAAAGTTTACATACCCGATTCAAATTTGAATTTGAATTCAAATATTTTCAATATATAGTATTTCTATACATCTAAAGTTTATAGGCCCAAAGTTTATAAGTTAAAAGTTTACATACCCGATTCAAATTTGAATTTGAATTCAAATTTTTTTATATATAGTATTTCTATACATAAAATTTTCTAACTTTTTGTTTTTTAAAAAAATTTGTGGAGATGTGTAAACTTAAGATGTATAAAATTTAGGTGTATAAATTTACTAAAATAGGAAAGTAATACGGTGCCAAAAAAGAAAACCAGGTGGAGGGAAGAAATCAGAAATCTGATCGCCCCTAGCGATCAATCGCTAGGTAGCATTCTCGCCTCCGCATTGCGCCCTCTTTTTTTTTCTACGGAATAAGTGCATTTGACTTTCTGTTCAATCTGATTCCTACCCCTTAAAAATAATAAGTTTAATAATATAACCAACCACTAGCTCTAAAAATTAAAACATCATTTATAACCAATATAATAGCCTGCTCATATAATAGTTAGATATAGATATGTACTGCATAATTAATATTAAATCTACTTATCTCTCTCACATAGTATGTTGGAACCCGTACTACAGCCGGCTACTAATAATCTAATATGTAGTTTGCTTCTCTTTTCTCTAATCTCCTCTCTTATCCACATAAGTATAAATATGATGTGGCAACCTATATAGCCTGTTTACATCATCTTATTATACTCCCTCTTAGCAATACTAGATATTTTAACCCCTCAACTATGAAAACCGATGCAAAATTACTAATTTAGGCTGTGATCTTTTGGAGGGGTTAGGAACCATTCATCTCCACATGGAAAACAGAGCAATGATTTAAAACATGATTTTGTATTAGCCAAAAGAAAACTTGAAAAATGGATTAATATAATTTTCTACAGCAATCTTTCTATGATTTTTTTTTTAAAACTACACCGTTTAGTAATTGGAAAGCATGCACGCGATAAATTAGAGAGTGAGGTTAGCCTCAAGTAGCACTGAAGGTGATTTGTGCTGAACGCGACGTTTATGCGGCATTACAATTAGCTAAAAGAATTAAAAATATATGTGAGACCCAGGTATAAGTGACCACTTCTTTTCCTCTATCCTCCCCTTCGTGTCCTATCCTCACCGCCAGCGGCACCGGCCTGCAAAAGAGCGGCGGCCTGCCGGGATCTGGGCGTGTGTCCGTGTGGTGAACCACGGCGTCCCCGGCGAGCTCCGCGGGCGGCTGCTGGAGTTGGGGAAGCAGCTGGTGGGTCGTGACCCCTCCGAGCTAAAGAAGGTGCGGTCGGCTACTATACATCAGGAAAGCAAGATTAGGGATGTGATACAACTCTTTATTGGGCCTTATGTTTAGAGATATGATGATTTCGCCCTAGCTTAATTTGCTTGTTTGTTGGCTAGTCATCTAATTAACCTTCATTGGAACAAGAAAGCAAAGTAATTAGGTAAACAATTAATGAGTAAATGTTGTTTATGCCGTGGAGCAGTGTGTTGCGATGGCATGGAGCCCAGGCAGCTGCCCGTGCTGGCCGGGCCCTGCCTCCGCCACTGGAACAAAGCATATGTATACTCAGAGCTAATTTATGGTCTTTTTTCTCACGAACGGGACTTTTTTATATAAGAATAAAGCATACTTGGTTAAGTTGGTTCAAGTCGTTAGTCAAAAAAAAAAGTTGGTTCAAGTCTCTTTTTTTTTTAACAATTTTAAACTATTTTTTTCTTAAATTACTTATCCAATTTACAATCCGATTACACCATTAAATTTGTTAAAATTAAATCTTTATAACAAGACCACATATGATTATATTGTGATGAAAAATAAAGTTAGCTTTTTAACGAATGTTTTAATTGTTGCACATAGTTTTATTTAAATGTTTTAACTAGTATTTATAGGATGTTTCACTAATTAATTTGTAAATATTGCAGTGTTGTTGTTTGCATGTTTCAGCCAGTGTTTTACAATATTTGGAATGTTACAACTTAATATTTCATATATGATACACAAATATTTCAATAGTGTTAAGTATTTGTAAATATATTGTATATTTCAACTTTATTGTCTCACTGGTTGGGACTCAATGTTTCATACAATAGTGTTGGTGAAATGGGAACCAGGGTATCCATTTATCCAACAAAAGGATCATTATCAAATAAATAGTATGCTCAGAAAGTCTTAAAAAATAAAAAGGTAACCCTAGGGTGACGTAGCTAGGGACCCACTCTGGAGGGTCTCGGGCCCACCTAAGATTTCATATATGGGATTCTCCTTGGCAGAGGAGGAATACTGCGTATATGACTCAAAACTCTGAGCATAAAAGTAGCTTGGGACCTGACTTGGGTCCCAAGCATACCACAAATACGTCTTAAGAAAATGGCCTAAGGTCTGTCTCGGACCCTGCCCTGTCCTGGGTCCCGAGGGCTCACCTTGGACCTTGTAGGTTCTACGGTCCTCGGCAAGATGGGTGTAGAAACCTGCGAGATCTAAATCTTAAGAGAACGAGCTAAGGTTTGCTTCGGGCCCGGCCTGGTCCTAGGCCCCGAGCTTACCTTATGCCGCACAAGTCACGTACTACTCGAGAGAGAGAGGAGTGTCGAGACATGCAGAACATAAAGGTGTAAACTGAGGTTTGCCTCGGGCCCGGCCTTATTCCGGGCCCCGCACGGGCTCACCTTGGTCCTTCTATGGCTCACGTCCCTCCGCCTAGAGGGGCGTCGAAACGTACAAGACACATAAATTTGGAATGTTCCTTCATCAACGACATCTTCAAGAAGCTCATCCGAGAATAATCAAACTACTTCTTTAAACGCGGGAGGGCGCGACCTCAGAACTTGCTGGAAAGTTGGGCGTGCTCCACGGCCAGCTGTGAGGCAGCATGCCCGCCATAAATGAAACAGGTTTATGGGGGATCCCCGGCCAGTCTGGAGTTGAAAGGACGTGGAAAAGACGCCATCGCTGAGTCACTTAGGACCGGTGGTGCCTGGGACACGCGTCGCACATGCCCCACGCCACTTGATTTAGCCAAACGGACGGAGAAGCAACCGTGGCTCTATTTTGGGTAGGTCGGGCCTCGTCAGGCCCACCACGCACCATATATTGATGCTCTCCCCATTCCCCACCCTCCAAGTCTTTCCGTGTTGTAAAACCCTCGGTCCCTTAAGGATGCTCCTCCAAGTGTAAGAGATGCCTACCTTATTTCTTGCCGAGAACAAATTCCCATCTGGGTAGTATTTTGCTCTTAGTATCTGGGCACATAGCGACTCTGGGTTCTGTAATCTCCAGCCCTGTTTTGCTAGCATTGCTAAATTGAACACATGCAAATCTCTGAACCCCAAACCTCCATTGCACTTCGGCATTGTCAGCTTCTCCCAACTTATCCAGTGCGACCAGATTAGCAAGATGATTGCTAGGTATTGGTGGAGTTGCCAAGATAAGGAGAATTATACTTTTTTAAAGATAATGATGGATAATTGTACTTAATTCAGTAAAACAAGCTCATGAAGGAGGAGGTGTGGCCCGGATCTAGTAGTGGAACAGGCTCCCAAAGGAGGCAGCAGCCGTGGGGTAAAGGTAGAGCTTGCCGTTTGTTGGGAAAGGGCTCATCGGCAGCTGCGTGTGTGGGTGAGATTTCAACACTTGTGTGGCGGTCGATGGCTCAAAGAGGAAAAAAGTCCTCTAACTTACTATCCTTTTCCTTTAAGAGAGTAACATGTGGACCCTACAGCTCGTGGACCCACGTGTTAACAACCTATGTCGTAGAGCAATACATTAGAGGAGCCTCCCTCAAAGAGATGAAGAGGAAGAGAAGAGAGGAATGTGGTTGTTTCGTGGTTGGCATGGATGCATGGTTGTATGTTGACACGACTGGCACATCAATGTCTTCTTGGTGGAAACCAGCTGAAAACCACAAACCACTTGAGAATCGGGGGTGTTAAAATGTAACAATTGTATGGTAGTGGAAGTTTGAGAGTTGCTCATACTCAATAGCCGCC
Organism: Oryza longistaminata; assembly: GCA_009805545.1. Taxonomy (NCBI): domain Eukaryota; kingdom Viridiplantae; phylum Streptophyta; class Magnoliopsida; order Poales; family Poaceae; genus Oryza; species Oryza longistaminata. Next base: position 15,389,752 of record CM020188.1, on the reverse strand, counting down.
TAGACAGTTGTTGAAGTATAGGGGAAGTCTAATTTAAAGGTTCAAACGGACGTATCCTTTATTTCTTTAAGTTGAAAAATAGTAGTGATAGTAAAATAAATGTAATCTAATGGATTTGTCGCTTAGTTTTTTACTTGCAAAAATAGTGATGAAAAAAAAACTTTTAGGGTTCAAACGGACGTACCCTTTACCTATTACTTGAAAAATAGTGATGAGTAAAATAAATGTAGCCTTAGATTTATCACTTATCTATTATATTATTAAAGGAATAGAAAAAAGAGTCTCCATTTCGCTCTCCTGGTTTAGAAATTCTCACATTAATCGGAGAAAAAGAAAAAACAAAGTCCATATAGAAATACAATTTAGAAATAGCTGAAATTCAGAATTAAAAAAATAAGGAATATTAGAAGAGGACACTAGAGTCCATACAGAAATGCAATTTAGAAATAGCTGAAATTCGGAATTAAAAAATAAGGAATATTAGAAGAGGAGACTAGAGTCCATATATAATTAGGAAATAACTGAAATTCGGAATTAAAAATAAGGAATATTAGAAGTAGAGTATAGAGTCCATATAGAAATAACAATTAGGAAATAATAGAAATTCGGAATTAAAATAAGGAATATTAGAAGTAGAGTATAGAGTCCATATAGAAATACAATTAAGAAAAAAATAGAAATTCGGAATTAAAAAATAAGGAATATTAGAAGTAGTATAGAGTCCATATAGGAATTTAAAAACTAACTAAAATTCGGAATAAACATAATAAAATTAAAAGTAGAGTTTAGAGTCCGTATAAAAATACAATTTACAAATAACTAAAATTCGAAATTAAGAAAAACATGGGAAGAAGAGTTTAAAGTCAATATAGGAATACAATTTAGAAGTAATTGAAATTTGAAATTAAAAATTAAAAAATATTGAAAGATGAGTGTATATAGAAATACAATTTAGAAATAGCTGAAATTCGCAATTAAAAAATAAGGAATATTAGAAGAGGAGACTAGAGTCCATATAGAATAGTTGAAATTCGGAATTAAAAAATAAGGATATTAGAAGAGGAGGCTAGAGTCCATATAGAAATACAATTAGGAAATAACTGAAATTTAGAATTAAAAATAAGGAATATTGGAAGGAGAGTATAGAGTCCATATAGAAATACAATTAGGAAATAATGAAATTCGGAATTAAAAATAAGGAATATTAGAAGTAGAGTAAGAGTCCATATAGAAATACAATTAAGAAAAAAATAGAAATTCCAATTAAAAACTAAGGAATATTAGAAGTAGTGTATAGAGTCCATACTAAAATTCGGAATAAACATAATAAAATTAAAGGTAGTGTTTAGAGTCCGTATAAAAATACAATTCACAAATAACTAAAATTCGAAATTAAGAAAAACATGGGAAGAAGAGTTTAAAGTCAATATAGGAATACAATTTAGAAGTAAACTGAAATTTGAATAAAATTAAATAATATTAAATATTGAAAGATGAGTTTAGAGTCCACATAGAAATACAATTAGAAATAATAAAAATTTAGAATTAAAAAAATATATTAAAAGACGGGTCTAGAGTCCAGATAGGAATATATATAATTTACAAATAACTAAAATTTAATATTAAAACTAATTAATAACTAACACGTATATAAAATACAATATAAATATTACACATTAGTAGTTTCGTAAAGTTATTGCAAAATTTAAAATTATGCTGTCATTTTAATATATTTGAATAATACAATGAGAAAACATATATGCTATTATATGAGAGAAAATATAATGATGCTAGCCGCACAATCTGTGCGGGCCACCATGCTAGTTTTTATTGAATAAGTAGTAATGGAAAAAAAATATTTTTTTCCCAAAAAATGACAGACAAGCCAAGGAAATTCCCAGTCCCAGAAAGAACAAGGGCAACACCCCATCAAGCCCATCTATCATATTTTTGGAGAGATTCGTGCAAACAGTGCATCCAATGCTATGCTCAGCTCAGGACAAGGTTTTTCTTCGTCGAGTGCATCCGGCAAAGGGGAATTTATCGTCGGGGTCACATCCGCGTCCCAGTTCCCGTGGTGTTAAAATTTCACCGTCCTCATCCCCACAATCTACGACAGGGCTACATTTTATCCATCCCCGCCCCCACGCGGTGTATTTATCCCCGCGGTTACCCCGCCTCCACATGTGCTCACCTTCATCGCTGTCAGAGCTTACGGGAGAGGCTGAAGCCATGGTTGGCAGCCGGCAGGGGAAAGAAAACAGTGTGGTGGCGATGAACAACGTGCTGACGATGTATGAGGGCAACGCTCGTGCTCCTGGTCACGGCGCTACGCACGAGGACGACTGGAGGCGGTGCCGCACACATGGACAGCTGGAGTCGGCGTGCTCGCGTGGACGACTTGGGGTGAGACCGTGCTGGTGTGAGGGGAGGCGACGCTGCGCCCACACGCATTGAGGACGAGCGGCCTGGAGCGACGGCGGCTCGGTGGACTGTGTGGTGATGGGGGTGACTAAGGTTGACTTGGTCTCTAGGGTTTGGAATGCGGGTCACCATCACCGTCCCCGCCCCCGCTGTCTCCGATGGTAATGATATTTGGAACTAGATTCCCTATAGATAATATCCACTATCTCTATCTCCTAACATGTGAATTCACCGCGGGGAATCGGTGATTGGGTCGCTATTGCCATGTCTAATCCCAGCCTTGGTAGTGAAAATTGTCTTCGGTGCGTGAGGTGGGACTAAATGCGCACTAGTACAGTGGCGGAGTGGCCCGCAGCCCATATGCACTCGGGTCTCATCGTCCTGCAGTCCTGTAGCTGCTACGGCCTACGATGTCACCGGCAGAGCCATTATGTTTTCAGATCGTTGTTTGAATTTTCTGATAGCTTCTACGATTTGCTTCATCTTTCTTCTTTCTCTCTCTTGAGTCCCTTCTCTTCTTTCTTCCACAGCGCTCGGTGATTCCTCATATGCCACATAATAATGCTTTAGTCACAACAGATATAAAAATCAATTGGGAATGGAAAATTATTCCTACTTCTCAAAACCATCTGGTGGAAAAATATTAAAATTTCCAAGAAAACTAGTTCCTACATAAACACTAACACACAAACATATTGGCCCCTTTTGTCTAATAACTGAGGAGAGTTAAATTCATCATGCTAGGATTCGGTACGAGAAACACAGGGGTGCTACAATTTCATCGATGCTCTTATCTTCCAGGTTAAGGACTCCAATATCAAGGCGGAGACCCCACATGCTCTTGGAGGACAAGCACTCGAAATCATCTGTAAAATACACATGATTTGCCTTCAGCTGTGGGTACTCGCTAGCACCAATGCAAGATGTCTGGTTATTCCCAATAAACTACGCATGGTCATCCAAGCTAAATATTTGCACTAGCTTTTTAGCCACAGTGTCAACTCTAAATATCCTTGTGTTCTGAGTGTTGCTCACAAGAGCTGGAAAGCCAGTGATTTCATCAACCCAATTACCATTCCCCTCCTGTGGTTTCCAAACTTGCAGCAGATCACCACATGGAGCATGAGCAATATAAATTCTCTCACACGCATACTCCTTTGTCCTGCCCATAATTACCTTTGCTAGCTGTGATCACAGTGGCGTCGAGATCAAACGAGAAGATTTCCCCAAATGACGTCACTGCATACAGTAGGCCATCCTTGTAGGCGCAGTCATGAAATCCCAAGTGTGGTGGCAGCCATGTCCACTTGTCATCATGTTCTAATCTAGCAAACGAGATCTTCTGATATGCATCATGAATGAGCACCACAATGCAGCTTCGTGCGAACTTGTCGTAGAACACAAAGGCCTTGCAATGCAAGAAGTACCGAAGTCTGTCAAGAGGAAGCGTCAGAGGCGAGTCGGTGTGCCGTGAGTAACGGTATTTGCAGAGCTCGCCTTCGCGGTTGAAGATGGGGGTCACCTGGTCGATGGTTGTCACTGACGGAAGAGCGACCTGTTCACCGGTGATCGGATTCAGGATGTGCATCTCCGACCTCTCGTCGGCGGTGACCAGCCAGCCATCTGGAGAAGAACCAAGCAGATACCTCCTACCGATGGGCGGCTCGGGCAGGGTTAACCTGTAGGTCCTCTTCTCCGCGAGGCTGTAGAGGCAAGCGACGTTTTCAGGGATAGATTGAGAGGTGTAGAGGAAACACGGCGTCTGATGAGATCGATTGTAATTTCCAAGGTTGTGCAGCGTGGTGTACGCGGATCGCCACGACGAGCAGACGGAAGCCGCACGAATCGCATCAGGGATCTCCAATGTGGCAATGATATCCATCAGGATATCATCTGGCATGTCCGAAAATTTGGGAGACGAAGTTTCCGTCAGTATTTTATGTTCCTTTTTTGGTTCCTCCCTGCTGCACATCTCCATCTGGATCAGAGCGTCTCTTAATTAGCAGATCAATCGCTTGTGCAGAGGTGCAATAATAATCTCATAGGAGATGAACTGCTTGTGCAGGAACACCGCGAAAGCTGCAATCTTGGAGGTCGGAATCGGACAGGCTCCTTCGTCCTGGAACGACTTATACAGAGAACCAAACGAGGACGCGCCATCCAACTCCGGATCCGATTAGATGCAGGTAAGCCCAATCCAAGAACAAGATTAGTGAGCACAAAAAAAATATTTTCCTAGTCCATAAGATGCCTCGCATTCCATCTCTTGGCTACTCGAGCGCTCCTTCTTGAGCATGAGCATGAGCAAACGGGGCTCAGAGCGCAAGCAGGAGCAGCGAGAGGAGCCAATAAATGGGGAGGGAGGGATATGGTAAAATGGGGGAAGAATTAATTTGTGTTGTCTGTAGCAAATAACGGTCAAAACTAACACGCATTGCCACTGTGTACTAAAAATAGGTGGTATGGTAAGACCAACAAATATTTAATATCTAGAACCCAAAATAAGTAATAACTAGCCAACACTCCGCGCGTTGCTGCGGTGACTATAGAAGGTTAATAATATAAAATTTATAAAGTTTGAAGAAAAGAGAGAAAATTTTGGACTTAAGCTTTTGAAATTTCAGGTCTATCGAAATCCCAATATGAAATTATTTCACCCAATTTTTTTATTTTTGTTAATTTGGCAAAATTATTAAATTTGATCAATTTTTTTCAAACATTAAAATTATTTCGGGCCAAAATTTTTAAATTTTGATCCTATCAGTACCTTGATAGAAATAGAAAAAACAGATACTCGAACCGTGTATATGTCATACTAAAATATGTTTTCTTTGCTCTTATATATATATTCCTTTGGTTATTGAGATGGGGCATTAAAACAGTTATTTATTAAGTTTGACATATGAAAAGTAGCTATATGTTTCTCATCTGAAAACATATAATTAGTTGTGGGTTTTTTAGATAAATACAAAGTGGGTGGTGGTTCCATAATTATTACTAAATTTAAAATTTTATTTATTTATATATACGTGGGTGGACAGTGTAACAATAAAAAAATTCTTTATTTCACCACTCTCTTTACGTAGAGCATGGTAGGATAGATAGATAAGAGATTATTTAATTACTTAGTAAGATTTAACAGAATTGTTCGCTATAATCAAAGAATATCGTTCAAAAAATAAGTGATTCTTTTTCAAACATGCTGACAAATTTCTCCTCCATCGCACATATAGTCTTGGGAGTTGGGATGGTGAGGAAAATGTGAAGACACGTGGAGGAATAGGATGCAAAGGGCATAATATCTGATGGCTATGATTGCTTACTGTAGTTTCTACAGGATCCAAGAGAAGAAGCAGGGGTACGTGGCAGCAAGGGCCACTATGATCCGTACTTCACCGATAATATAGATTTTATAGGATGTAACATAAATTTTAAAATAAATATCAAAGCACTAAAAGATACATTTTTTAAACGATAATATTACATGACAATAACAACACAATCAAAACTGCATCAACGTGCGTGTGCGATGCACTCTAGTTTTATAGGAGTTTCTACGAGAGCCGTGCAAAATCCCATGCCCAAAGCCCTAAATTTGATTATTTTTCACCCTGTGTTTTTCATATCACTCATTTAACCCACTTCTGCCCATTCCACATAGGTTTACTCCACAGTGGCGATGGTACATTTAGCTTTACCCGTTAACGTACCAAAAAGCGTGAGCACAAATAAATATTTTCCTAGTCCATAAGATGCCTCACACTCCTGCACAGAAACACACTGCACTAATGAAGCGAGTAATTTATCAGGGAAATTTAACTATTTGCCACTTCAAATACCACTTCTATAGTTCTTCTCTATAACCACTGTGATTGTATCGATGCTATAGGACTTATTTCATCTGCATTTTTTTTTCAGTTCTTGCAATCTTCTTAAAGACACAGAAGTGATAATCTCTACCTGTTATTTCAGTCCTGTAGACAATGTTGTGCTGAAGATATTTCTGTTAACCCAGAACACCAATCTCTCTAGGAACATGAAGGTAAACGCCTTTTGCTAATGCCTTTTGCTTCAGTGTCTACTGTCACTGTTTGAGTATAGAACAAAATGATTGACATTTAAAACCACCATACCATGTTCATCTGTGTCACAACTTTGGTTTGTTTTTTTGGGAATCAGGTACTTCACCATTGAATCTTGCAAACTTACGTACCAAGTCCTTTAATTTATACACCATGAACAAAAATTCCAGATCAGATAAATTGGACAAAAATTCCACGGTGGCGATGGCACATTTAGCTTTGCCCGTCGACTTACCACATGATGTGAGCACAAGAATATATTTTCCCAGGCCATAAGATGCCTCACACTCCATCTCTTGGCAACTCGATCGCCCCTTCTTGAGCATGAGTAGGAGCAGAAGGGGCTCATAGCACAAGCAGGAGCAGCGAGAGGTGCCAAGAAATGGGGAGGGAGGAATATGGTAAAATGGGGAAGAATTCATTTGTGTTTTCTAAACTAACACGCATTGACAACTTTGCACTAAAAATAAGTGGTACGGTAAGACCGACTAATATTTATTCTCTAGAACCCAAAATAAGTAATAATGTTACATTAGTTCCAAAATAAATACCAAAGTAAAAAAGGTACATATTTTTAAACGATAATATTAAATGACAATGACAGGACAATCAAACCCACACCAACGTGCGTGCGCGATGTTTTCTAGTTTTATAGGAGTTTCTACGAGAGCCGTGCAAAATCTCACGCCCAAAGCCCTAAATCTAATTAGTTTTCACCCTGAGTTTTCCATATCACTCATTTAACCTGCTTCTGCATATTCCACATAGCTTTACTCCACGGTAGCAATGGCACATTAGTTTTATGCATTGGCGTACCACATGACATGAGCACAAAAAAAATATTTTCCTAGTCCATAAGATGCCTCGCATCCATCTCTTGGCTACTCGAGCGCTCCTTCTTGAGCATGAGCATGAGCAAACGGGGCTCAGACGCCAAGCAGGAGCAGCGAGAGGAGCCAATAAATGGGGAGGAGGGATATGGTAAAATGGGGAAGAATTAAGTGTTGTCTCTGTAGCAAATAACGCGTCAAAACTAACACGCATTGCCACTGTGTACTAAAAAATAGGTATGGGTAAGACCAACAAATATTTAATATCTAGAACCCAAAATAAGTAATAACTAGCCAACACTCCGCGCGTTGCTGCGGTGACTATAGAAGGTTATAATATAAAATTTATAAAGTTTGAAGAAAAGAGAGAAAATTTTACTTAAGCTTTTGAAATTTCAGTCTATCGAAATCCCAATATAAATTATTTCACCCAATTTTTTATTTTGTTAATTTGGCAAAATTATTAAATTTGATCAATTTTTTCAAACATTAAAAATTATTTCGGGCCAAAATTTTTAAATTTTGATCCTATCTCTACCTTGATAGAAATAAAAAAAACAGATACTCGAACCGTGTTATATGTCATACTAAAATATGTTTTCTTTGCTCTTATATATATATTCCTTGGTTATTGAGATGGGGCATTAAAACAGTTATTTATTAAGTTTGACATATGAAAAGTAGCTATATGTTTCTCATCTGAAAACATATAATTAGTTGTGGTTTTTTAGATAAATACAAATGGGTGGTGGTTCCATAACTATTACTAAATTTAAAATTTTATATTATTATATATAAGGGTGGACAGTGTAACAATAAAAAAATCTTTATTCACCACTCTCTTTACGTAGAGCATGGTAGGATAGATAGATAAGAGATTATTAATTACTTAGTGAGATTTAACAGAATTGTCCGCTATAATCAAAGAATATCGTTCAAAAAATAAGTTATTCTTTTTCAAACATGCTCCTCCATCGCACATATAGTCTTGGAGTTGGGATGGTGAGGAAAATGTGAAGCTGTATAGTGGAGACACGTGGAGGAATAGGATGCAAAGGCATAATATCTGATGGCTATGATTGCTTACTGTAGTTTCTATAGGATCAAGAGAAGAAGCAGGGGTACGTGGCAGCAAGGCCACTATGATCCGTACTTCACCGATAATATAGATTTATTAGGATAGAGGTAACATAAATTTTAAAATAAATATCAAAGCACTAAAAGATATATTTTAAACGATAATATTACATGACAATAACAACACAATCAAAACCGCACCAACGTGCGTGTGCGATGCACTAGTTTATAGGAGTTTCTACGAGAGCCATAGCAAAATCCCACGCCCAAAGCCCTAAATTTTTCACCCTGTGTTTTTTATATCACTCATTTAACCCACTTCTGCCCATTCCACATAGGTTTACTCCACAGTGGCGATGGTACATTTAGCTTTACCCGTTAACGTACCAAAAAGCGTGAGCACAAATAAATATTTTCCTAGTCCAAAAGATGCCTCACACTCCATCTCTTGGCTACTCTAGCGCTCCTTCTTGAGCACGACCAAGAGCAAAAGGGCTCAGAGCACAATCAGGAGCATCGAGAGGTGCCAAGAAATGGAGAGGAGAGATATGGTAAAATGGGAAGAATTTATTTTTGTTTTCTGCAGCAAGTCAACGGTCAAAACTAACACACATTGCCACCGTGTACTAAGAATAGGTGGTATGGTAAGACCAACTAATATTTAACTCTAAAACCTAAAATAAGTAAAAATTTACATTAGTTCCAGAATAAATACCAAAGTACAAAAATATACAATTCTTTAAATGATAAGATTACAGGACAATAACAACACAATCAAAACTGCACCAACGGGTGTCGCGATAGGAGTTTCTATGAAAGCCATGGCTAATCCCGCGCCTAAAGCCCTAAATCCTATTATTTTTCACCCTGAGTTTTTCATATCACTAGTTTAACCTACTTTCACCCATTTGACGTAGCTTTACTTCACGGTGGCAAAGCACATTTAGCTTTACCTGTTGACGTATCACATGACGTGACAAAAAAAAATATTTTCCTAGTCCACAAGATGCCTCTACTCCATCTCTTAGCTACCTCGAGCGGTCCTTATTGAGCACGAGCAGAAGGGGCTCAGAGCACAAGGAGGAGCAACAAGAGGAGCCATGAAAGGGTTTGGACGAAGCGATAAAATGGGAAAGAATTTATTTTGTGTCTTTTAAGCAACTCGACGGTTAAAACTAACAAGCATTGCCACCGTGTACCTAAAATAGGTGGTCTGATAAGACCAACAAATATTTAATCTCTAGAATAGAAAATAAGCAATAATGTAACTATTAGTTCCAAAATAAATACCAAAGTACTAAAAAATACTATAATTTTTTAAATGATAAGATTACATGACAAGAACAGATAATCAATCCCGCAACAACGTGCGTGCGGGATGTACTCTACTTTTAAAAGGATTTCTACTAGAGCCATGCAAAATCCCGCGCCTAAAGCCTAAATTCTAAATTCTTATAACCCTGAGTTTTTCGTATCACTCGTTAAACCACTTTTGCCCATTCCACATAGCTTTACTCCAGGGTAGCAATGGCACTTTAGCTTTACCCGTTGACATACCACATTATGTGAGCACAAGAAACTATTTTCCCACTTCATAAGATGACTCGCCACTCCATCTCTTGGCTACTCCAGTGCTCCTCCTTGAGCACGAGCATGAGCAGTTGGGCTCAGAGCACAAGCATGAGCAGCGAGAGGAGGCCAAGAAATGGGGAGGGAGGGACATGGTAAAATGGGAAATGATTATTTGTGCTTTTGTAGTAAGTCAACGGTCAAAACTAACGGGCATGTCTACCATGTACTTAAAAAATAGGTGTGGTAAGATCGACAAATATTTAATCCGTAGAATCCAAAATAAATAAAATAATAATGTAAGTGCTAGTTCCAAAATAAATACCAAAGTACCAAAAGATGCATTTTATTAAAGACAAGAAACATGAAAATAACAGCACAATCAAACCCGTAACGTGCGGATGTAGTCTAGTTTTGTACGAGTTTCTACGAGAGCCATGCAAAATCCCGCGCCTAAAGCCCTATTTTTTTTTCACCCTGAATTTGTATCACTCGTTTGACCCACTTTTGTCCATTCCACATAGCTTTACTCCACGGTAGCAATGGCACATTAGCTTTACCCGTTGACATACCACATTATGTGAGCACAGAAAACTATTTTCCCACTTCATAAGATGTCTCGCACTCCATCTCTTGCTACTCCAGAGCTCCTCCTTGAGCACGAGCGCGTGAGCGGTTGGGGTTCAGAGCTCAAGCAGGAGCAGTGAGAGGAGGCCAGAAAATGGGAGGGAGGGACATGGTAAAATGGGAAAGAATTTATTTGTGGCTTTGTAGCAAGTCAACGGTCAAAACTAGACCATGTCTACCATGTACTTAAAAAATATAGGTGCGTAAGACCGACAAATAATTTTAGAATCCAAAAAAATAATAATAATAACGTAAGTGCTAGTTCCAAAATAAATACCAAAGTACCAAAAGATACATTTATTAAAGACAAGATACATGAAAAATAACAGCACAATGAAACCCGCAACAATGTGTGGTTTATAGTCTAGTTTTATACGAGTTTCTACGAGAGCCATGCAAGATTCCGCGCCTAAAGTCCTAGACCCTAAACCCGCAAAATCACTCCTCTGCTGAGCCTGCAGAACGCGGTCCAAGGCCGCCCTCGCCCTTCTCTCCGTCGTCGTCGCCGGCGACCACTCCAGGATGTGATCACCGCCAAGCTGTGGTCCTCGGCGAGCGTGAACTCGCCTCCTCGGAGCATGAGCTTGCGCGCAGCTTCAGCAGCTGTGCCCTAAATGTGCAAGCTCATGTACAGGCTGGTTCTCTTCCAGGCCGCCGCTCGCGACGTACCTGCTCTCCTCCGCGACACTTGCTGGACTCCACGAGCAGGTCGGTGACGGCGGCGTACGCCGAGCCGGCCACGCCCCCAGCGGCGCCACCACGTGACAACTGGGGCAGCTCCTTCGTCGGCAGGTTGGCGCGACGGCGGCGCTATCTTGAACACGGACATGCACGCCCCACGTTCGTCGTGCACCTCCGCGGCGGTGATGGCGCGGACGCTGGAACCCCGCCCTCTCCCACCGAGCTCTCCCGAAGCCTCTAACACCCGGTGCACGGAGACCACCGCCCGGCTGCGTCGTGCACCGCCGCGCACCCGATCCCAGCGCACGCCACCAGCGCCTCCGGCCGGCGCCCGCGGCGGGAAGGAGTCTTTGTCCAGCGCTCGCCGGGATGATGAGCAGGAGAGGCGCAGCGCGAGCTTCATCTGCTTCCACAGCCGCCTCTGGCTCCCGCCCATGGCCCCCCAGCACCATCGGTCGCGACGAGCAAAACTTCTGGTCTCGACCATCCTCACGCCGCCGCCCCGAGGCCGTCCTTCTCTCTCTCCAGGAGCGCAAGCACACGTCGAGCAGCTGCACCATCCCGGTTTCCCGCAGCGCCGGCGCGTCGTCTCCTCCCATCGCGCGCGCGGTACGCCGTCGTCTTCATGGCTTGCCGGACTCCGCCGGGCTGACCAGCTCGAGAACCCCCGACGAGCCGAGGGCGAGAGGGATGCTATCCTACCTTCTGCTGGATCGCCCTGAGGCATGGTGTCCTCCTCGCCGTGGAACGCGAGAGCCCCGTTCCTCGTCATCAGCAGCATGGCCTCGGCGACTCCATGCTCGGCGCCAGCGAGAACGTCCTGACCCTCTGCAGGCGGCGCAGCCGCGTCTCTCGTGATGATGACAAGCTTCGCGCGCGGCGCCGGCGACGGCGCCGGGCAGGATCCTGCACGTCGGCGTCCCACCAGTCCGTCTCGCTCTCGATGGTCGATGACGAGGAGGTAGGGGATCTCCCGTGACTCTCTTCCGGATCTTGGCAATGGCGTCGCTCTCCAAGCCGCGAAAGATCCACTCCTTCTCGGCCTTCTTGCTGCCGCTGCTGCGCCGGTCACCGGTGGCGATGAGGATAGTCGTCGCCGACGGCGAGGCCGAGCCGTCGGCGAGCTTGAGGTAGCCCATGCGTAGGTACCTCGCCTCGCCGCGCACCCACAGCACCTTCTTGTACTCCATGGCGTGCGTGCGCGTACTCCAGCACAAGCTCCGTCTTCCGGCGCCCGACGCGCCGGAGATGCACACGACGCCGTCCATGAACGCCGGCTCGCCGCCGAACACCTCGACCTCGACCAGATGCATCGGCCTCTTCCCGAACAGGACGGCCTCGAGATCGAGCAGCTCGCTCTCCCTCCCGACGAAGCGCTCGTTCGGCCGAAGGGAAGCTCCGGTGCGCCGCCGCCGCCCGCGCCATGACCGGACGGCGTCCGCCACCGCCGCCCGCCCAAGCCTCGACCCGACGATCTCGAGGAGATCGATCAGGCGGTGCCTCTGGCTCGCGCGGTCCACCTCGACGGCCGGATCAGCACGGCACAGCGCGCCCACCCCCCCTCCAGTCCCCCTCGCCGCCGTCGTAGACCTTCCACAGGTGGCCGCCGAACCTCCGCCACAGATCGCCGCGCTTCTCCACGACGTCCTCGCGCGCGGCAGTCGCCCTTCCCGACCGACGAACACCGGCACGAGCCTCCCCTTCTCCACGAACGCACGGATCTCGTCGACGCAGTAGGGGTTCCCGAGCGACGCCGGGGTGACGACCACGACGCCCGCCACCGCGGCGTCCATCGCGCGCCGCCGCCGCGTCGACGGCGCGTCGCGGCACCGCCCGGTCCCCGCCACGCAGCGCACGCCTGAGCCTCCATCTCGGCGCACAGCCACGCCACGAACCGCTCCACCTCCGCCGCCGCCGCGCCACCGCCGTACCCGACGTACACGTCGCACCCCCGCGCCCTCGCCAGCGCCGACGACGGCGCCACCACCACCTCCTCCTCCGCCTCCTCACCATCACCTACCCCGAAAGAGAACCCGGCACGCCGCGTCGGGATCTCCGGCGGCGCAGGGGCATCCAAGATCCGGATCCCTTTCTCCTTCTTGCTCGAGGACGACGCCGCGAAGCCTTGGAGGCCACCATTAATCCTCTTATCCCGCGCCGCCATCGCCGCCGCGCGATCTCTTGCCCGAAATCGCTCGACCAAATCTTGGGAGGGGATCGAGACGATCTCCCCACCAATCCAAGGAAAGGAACAATCGATGGAACTGGACGAGCACTTGAGATTATCTCACGCCACCATCAAGGCTTTCCCAAAACGAGAGGCGACGCCGAAGCGGGAGGTTTTAAATGTACTAGGAAGGGTTTACAATTTCGATTTCGGTCAAAATTTCGGTGCTACCGAAATTACTGAAATTTGGAAACTTTCGGTATTTTTTGAACCGGAATTATATGAAGGTTTAACAAATTTCGACTGAATTTGGATAAATTTTGACCGTATTCACAAAAATTTGAGAAAATTCAAAAATTCGGACGAGATAATGGCTTGCCGGTGGGGTCCAAAATTTCGAACCGGCATTGCAATCACTGACTAGGATTTCTTTTTTTTTGTCCGTTTCTACTCGATCTGAGCCGTCCGTTTCAGCATCAACGGACACAACAAATCCACACGAGGGATGGTGCAGCACGTACAGGTTTGTGAGACGCTGCGTGGTGGGGCCAGGGCCATGGAGGGTCAACTTTGATTTACCGTTTTCTTTTTTTTTTTTTTTGACAACTCACCAAGGAAGATACAAACTTGATTTAAGCAAATTCATTTCACTAGCATATTTAATTTTACGTTAGTATTTCTCTACTACTAAAATGATTAGCTGATTACAGATTGTTCCATGAAGATAAGTATGTGTGTTCTATGTAAATGGTTAATTCATCTCTAGACATGGATGTACATCCATGGATGATATAGTTAGTTTGATATGCTTTCTATTTTAGTTTTATATTCTCAAGATAATTGTTTTAATATATATTTTTTCAATTGGTATATATACTTATCAGGCGTAATGCATGAGAAAAATGGTAAGGATTGACAAATTAATGGACCCATACTCCCTATAATTTGATTCAATTTTGCATGCAAAATTATATGAAGGTGCATATAGACATCATGTTAGCTGTATTTATTTTATATGCTTACTGTTTAATTAAGTGATTCAATACACTTTTGTCCAATTCTCAACAAAAAACAAAAATGCATAAAATAAGTACTGACACACTCAATATGTAAACAACTCATCATTTAAGTAGTGGGAAAATAGTAACGTAATTTTTTAATACACTATTGAAATAAATTACTGAAATCATATTTGTATCTACCTTGGTGAGCTGTCCAAAGAAAAGGGGGAAACCAAGTTAACCATCCATGGCCTAGGTCGGGAAAACCTGATGTAGCGTTTTTACGCAAGTGGATTATATTTTTGTCTCTCAAGGGGACATCCTCTCATTTTATGCATGTCGTTCAAAAAGTTATCAAAACATTTTAAAAAATTTATCAAGATAGATCAATCTATGATATAGCTTTTCGCAAACATGCGAGTTAAAATTCATATACAATTCGAAACAAAAAATAACAAATTTGACCGTGAATTACGCATTCACTTCGTAGTCAAATTTGCTATTTTTGTTTCTACTTGTATAAACTGAATTTGAATTTGTATGTTTATGAAGTGACATATCATATATTGATCTATCCTGTTAAGTTTTTTCAATTTTTTTATGGCTTTTTAAGTGGCATTTAAAAATGAGGGGATATTCCCTTAAGGGATTATTTGAGTTTTCATGTTTTTATAGCTATATCCTTTTCTTTATAGCTATATCTAATCCAATTGTTGGGTCGGTCGAGTAGTGATCAACTTCTGATAATTGGAAAGCTACCCACTCTTGCCCTCACATTTTCTCAAGGTCCCGCGGGTCAAAAATTGGATCTGTAAGGGCGGATTCCTGGGTAGAGATTCTGCCACCCCTAGCACACTCACCCAGCATCTTCATCTCAGTGCACAGCCACATCACATATTTGGTTTACTTTTTAACATGATAATCGAAACATTAAATGGAACACATATATGCGGAAGTCTAGCTGGGGTTTGCCCAAGAGGAAAATCAACTAGTTAGAAGCACCTACCTGATATGCAGTCATGCAGGCAACGTGAGATCATATTCCAATTTACCAGCAGAGGCCATGTAACCATAAACAATTAATCCATCGAATTAGTGTGGCGCCAACAATTGAACCATTAGTTAATTAATGTCTTTACTGCATCAGGAACTAAGTGCAGTACTGCCTCATCTGGTTAACCACAAAGTAATTGGGCCAACATTAGGTTCCGAGATTAACACATTATGAAATACAAGATTTATACATGTTTCTGCCTTTCTGAGCTTTGATCGTCTAGAAAAAGTTAGACCGTTCAATGCTGAGCCAAATTTATTTGACCAACCTAGCTTAATTAATTCGTTAGGCCTAAACAAGGCTGACATTTGTTTATTTTACCATGTTCGAAATAAAATTGTTGTTGTTTTAATTTAGAAAAAAATATTTTCAGTTATTAATTAGTTCTAATTGGGTTTTTGAAAAAAAAAAAAAGAGAAGAAGCCAGGCTAATTAATTAAGCTAGCTAGGCCAACCATATGCCTCTCTGGTCGGATGTACCAGCTAGGCCAGAAGTGCAATTTTCGCGAAAATGCCTAATGGGCGCTAATTAATGTATAGTACTCCATATGGTCATATATGGCCGTTTCCTCTTCATTGATGGACAAAGGTTAAGCCAATATCTATCTATCTATCTATCTATATCTATATATTTATCTATCTATCTATCTATCTATCTAATTAGATATTTTTTAGGAGCCCATATGTCAACTTGAAAAATCTAGCGGTTGATTAGAATGATCATAATATCACAACCGTAGAATGTATTGATGCATTCAAAATTATTTAGTTTCTATTTTTCCTATCCAGTTACGTACATGAAGAAATGGTTATATCTGGTACGGTTTTAGTGAATGAGAAATTATCTCTGTTGAATAGATATATGGTTTAAGCAATCAATAGAATCCTATACGGTTTAGTGACCGGACTGGAAATTTTCTGTAACTGTGTTTGTTTTTCCTATCCAGTCACGTATATTAATCGCTAATCGGTAGTAGAATCCTATACGGTATACTGAAATTGGAAACATACAATGATAGAGGCTAATATAAGCTCTTTTAGTTCTTAGTTATATTTTACTTAGAGACTACCATCTTATAATAGTTGAGATAATAAGAGCTCTCATCATTAATGCACCAAAACATTTTTTTTATTTACCATTTTTTATCTTCTCCACCCACATGCAACAAATTTTCGTTAAAAAATGCAACAAATTTTTGTTAAAAAATGCTAAGAGTCACTTTGTTGTCATGCGTAGTACCAATGTTTCTTTTTCCTCTCCTTTCTCTCTTCTATGTTACCAAATTTATTTGAATGATAACAGAGCGATTCTATTATTAAAGTACATACCCTAACATAATAGATGTACAACCTGATTGACGTGCGAGCTAGTAGATTATATCCATAGTCAATGACCATTTATTTGAGGTAAATCCTTAACCTTTATCTAGAAAACAAACTATTTCTTGATTAGGTGATTGTGATGGTATTATTAAGATTTTATATCATATTGAGAAATCATCTTGAATAAAACATATTGTTTTAAATTCTATGGACTCTTCAATTTATTATATTAATTTTTGCATTTGACATAGACTATTGTCCAGATTATTGTTACGAATTATCTATTTTATTATAGGGATAAATTAAATATTTTGAGAAAGGGACTTTAGAAATATCTTATAAAAATGGTCAAGCAATGTAGTGGAATAATGTTTTTTGAGAAAACATATTTTCAGAGGCGTTGACCAGAATTAGCTAAAATAACACCAATAAAACAAATATGGATATCTTTTTGAAAAAAAATAATTCAAAAATTTGGGCATTAGATAAATATATTGTATCATTTTGATTTTGAAATTATTAGTAAGTTGTAATTTATATAGATATTTTTAAATCTAAGCAACTACAATTTATAAAATAACCAATATATTCAGTAGATTATTTAATTTTAAATGTTTGTAATCTAAACGATAGCCCATGCAACACTAGTAGATTAATCCTAGAAAAGGTAAGGTACATAAATAGTAATCCCTATAACTATCAATTTCAACATATAATAAAATGTATAAAACACACCAGGAAAGTAAACACAAAGTTCTGAATTATTTTCCTCAGTAACCATATGTAGCAAACACTAATCTCACCGTTGTACATATTAAAGCTAGGAGTCTAGTTTATGATTGGTAATAACTAAAATATACATTATGCATATGAATTTTTTGACTAAGTAGTTGAAGTCATAGATCTATTAGCTCCTCCTTCATGATATATAAGTAAACAATGGGTGCTCCCAAATAAAAGGATGTATGATGGCCCTTCTACTTCCTAGAGATCTTTGCATCCATATGATGGTATATATAGTCACTTGATGTCTAGTTGTCTACACATATGGCTAGATCTGTTGTTTTTAACCAAAAAAATGACCTCCTGGTCAGTATAAATAAGAGTAGATCTAAAAAGATTAGATCTTTATGTACCACCCACTAATCTAGATAACACGAAGAAATTGAAAAGGCACATAAAAAAAGTAGTGGAAGAAGAAGATAAACAAAAGGATCCGAAGTACTCACCTTTTTTTTATAACTTCTCCCGTGGATGATCTTTAGACAAAGTTGATTCCTAACGTGAAACCCCTACCCATACATAATCATCTCAAACAAGACTGGATTGAAAAGAAAAGCATTAGATCCAAATGAACTCAACAAATTCCATAAGCGAAAAACGGGGGCAACAAGATTTAGAGATGAACAAGTATTACTTATTGATGTCGCCATGGCCGAGCTCACTCCAGCATCTGCCCCAACCATGCAAGAAGATAAGGGGAACAAAACCCTAGAGGTAAAAAAGTCTTCATCCTTTTCTTTTGCAGCCGCCGCAACTTCGAGCTACCCTTTTCTTTTTTGCTCTTAGGACAGTATATATCTTGGGTTGACAACAGGGCGGGTCGGATCCAAGTTGGACAAGACTGGGGTGCCGGCATGGTAGCAATAGAGGAGAGGGTCTTGGAGCGCCGATGGAGAGGAAGATGGAGAGGGGCGGTGGCGGCCGGTCGGAGAGGGGGTGACTGCGAGGCTAGTGGGTTGCGCAAGTGCTAATGGCCTGACGGCGCTGGCGGCTAGGAGGTTGGGAAGGATTTGATCTAGGGTTCACACCCTTCTATTTATAACTAGAACTTCTAGGGTTTGGCCTGTGGAAATGGGCTCTCTATATGAATTTTCATAAGCAATTGTTGATGGGCCTTATATCCTAGGGACCGTAGTTAACCTATGGGTGAAAACTGTTACACATTTGATTGGGCCCCACCTCGATGGACTAGCAAGTTGGAAATTGCACTTGCCCATGGGCCCATAGGGGTGGGTATTCGGGAGGTCCGTGGCCCCTATGGAGATTTTGCCACCCTTCTATGTAGCCAGCCTGACATGCAAATAGTGATGGGATGAGTTTAGATCCTCATTGGACTTACAAGTTAGAATTATATAGTGTTGAGATTTTTTGTGATCTCTAGAGGGAGTTGATCCCTACTGTGAAACCCCTAGCCATACCAATAATCACCTCAAATAGCGGCAGATTGAATGAAAAGCGTCAGATAGAGTGAATTCAAGGAATTGTAGAACAAGTGAAAAACTAGGGCAACAAGAAGTTAGAGATGAAAAAAAATTTATACTCCCTTCGTCTCAAATTATAAGCATTTTTAGAGTTGGACACGGTTATTAAGAAGTAGGTAGAAGTGAATGGTGGAGGGTTGTGATTGGTTGAGTAGTGGAGTTAGGTGGAAAAAGTGAATGATGGAGGGTTGTGATTAGTTGGGAAGAGAATATTGGTGGAGAAGTTGTTATATTTTGAGACAAATCTTGATGGTTAAAAGTTGTTATATTTTGGGACGGAGAAAGTATATTGATATGACTCTACCAAGGAAGGAAATAAGGGAATGAAACCCTAGTGGCAAATCAGTTCTTTTTTTCTTCTTTTTGTAGCCGCCGCAAATTCCTAGCTACCCATATTCTCATCCACTGGGCTACGTTAAGAGACCCATTGGGCTCACAAATTAGTACTATTCAATGTCAAGATTTTTAATGGTTTGTATTAAAACTCTTTAATGTTGGTACTCTCTTTACCTAGCAAAAACAAACAAAATAATAAATAGAAACTACCAAATGAAGTATATTTTTCTTGCAACAGTTTTCTCATGTTGTTAACAGTTGCATTCTTGTTTGGGTATATACTCATCTTGCATATGCTACTGCAAATATTTATTTGTCGCACAAGATATAATACTTTTGTTGCAAAAATAATGTTCACTTGTTGCACAAGGGCCATTTTTTGAATTTCTAAACAAATAGTCATAAAAAACTTTCATATGTAATTGTAGTGTACCTTTAATGCAACTATGGTATAATTGTAGTCTAAATTACAAAATTACACTATAACTACATTACTATATTGTAACTTTTATACAACATGTCTACAAGTTATATGGTATTTATATGCATTTTAATATATACTAGTTATATATATGCACGTGCATTGCAATGGGAACGGGAGATATAGAAATATGGCAAGATCGTTTTTTTTGAAAGGGGGGTTTTTTTTTGTTTTTGAAAGGAGAGGGAGCGGTTTTTCTATGAGGAAGTTTTATAAGGAAGGAGGGCGGGCTGTACAAGTAGTTAAGATATACTAAGGAGTTATTATGTAGGTATAGTATAGTTACAGTGTAATTAAACTACTATTATATTATACTAAAGTTACATTTGAAAGGTTTCCACCTAAAAACTTACCACAAATGTTTAGATGGCCACATGTTTTTTGGATGTTGCACTATTCCATGGTTGTTCTAGGAGATGCTTGTTGCATATGGTCTTGTTTGGCACATCTCTATCCAAGATTTTTTAGAGCTAGGTATTTCTAACTGCACATATTTATAAATCTGGATCCGCTATTACATTGATAACATTTGAATGAATCATTTTTTTCTCCTACTTTAAGTGAAATATAAAATTTAAATTACTATAATTTAACAAACAAATTTCAAATCCAACATGGATGTAATATTTGGACTATGCCAAACAAGACCTGTATATATGCTTATAGTGTGAAAATACCATAGAAATGGTCGTTTATTTAGAGGTGTGAGAAAAATGTGTTTAACATATTGTCGACGAACTATACCCGAAGACAATATTTGCAAGGTATGGGGATCGTTGGAACCAAGGTATACTCAAGATCAGATCAAGCAGACAAAGGATAATGATTTATATTGGTTCATGTCATCAAGATGAGTAATAACCCTACTTCAGTTTATATGTATTATGGATGGGAATACCACACAAAGTATAATGGGGAACAGGACGACTTGATGAATCCGTCGACTAGAAGCTGATGAGAACGACCTAACAAGATCTATTCAGCGAATAAGGCGTTGGCTTCCTCCAAATTACTTCTAGATGTAGCTTTGGTTATGGCTTATAATTCGATGCTTCTTGCTGGATGAGGGGGTCATCTTCTTATCCAAGTAGAACTTGGAGAGATAAACCGGGATACGGGCTCAAGAAAACCTTATCTCCCCCGACTAGACTTTGACACCTTCTAGTTTGGGAAGATAATTTCCATCTTTATTTGCCTTATTTCCTTTAATTATAGGATACCTTCTCGTATACTATTAGATATATGGTATTTTCGTATTACATTAAACCATGTATAGAAGGTATGTCTTATCAGCTGACACATATACCATGGTAAGGAAGGTTAAAATTGTGGCGATAACCGCTCTGTTTTATTTTACTAAGCTGGTGTGCATTGATTGATAAACCGGTTAAGTTCTATTTTTTTAAGAAACTTCTAGAAAATTTATATGTATTTTACCCGTTTTCACTGTTAGCCGTGGTACGTGAATTATAAATGTTGGCAACCAAATTTAGCACGAGGATATATTTATCGCAAGTTCAGGTCAGATTTGGAAAAGACCCAAGCCTTTTGCACAGGGCTAGACCGACTGGCGGCATGGGACCGAACCGATATAGGATCTGATGATCGGTCCAACCCAGACAGAGTCAAGTCCAATTAAGATTGTTCTCATGTTTTCTTGCTTGCAGCATGCCTAAGAGTACCCAAGACAAATCCCTATCCATTTGAAGTTTTGTAAAATAAAAAAAATCGATCCAACGGTGACCCAAAATCAGGATTCCCATCTCCAGGTTTCTATCTCTCCACAAGTAAAGAAGCCCTCGTCAAAAATTTCCAGCCTGCAACTTCATCTCGCGGGGTTGTCCGTCGCCGCCACCTCTAGCTACCCAACCGTCGGACACATCTCTCACGTAGTCGGCAGAGAGTCTTCCGTGGCGACCTACGCCGATGCGACAACGCACGGCTAGTATATGTTGCTATTGCTTCCTAGTTTAATTTTGTTGTTGGCTTGTTGTTGCCGCTGCTATGTGCTGAGGGAAAATAATAGTGCTCCGTTCTGCTGTTGCTGTTGTTCCTAGTTCTCCATTCTGTGTAAAAAATGGTGGCGTCCTGACAGATGACGGGCGCATTTTCGACGAAACCTACAGCAGAAATTGGTGATTAATGGTGCTGATGATGATGATGTTGCTGCTAAAATCGCACCATTGTTGTCTAACAAGAATGCCAAGAATAAATAGATGGTTCTTGACATGCAAATTTTGTATGTTAGTTTACCCATTATTTTTTTGACATTGTATTGGTTCTCTATTTGTAGGTGCCAGTCAAATCTTTGTACCTGATCTGCTGCTGGTAGTGCTTATGCTGCTGATTGCTGAGTTGCTAACAAGTTTCTAGAGCTACTAATGTTCTGCTTGCTGGTTGGTGTTGATAGTTATTTTGCTAATGGCTAGAGCTGATTGTTGTTGCCGAGCTTTGATCACGTTGAGTGGAGACCGGAGAGGCGAGACACTGCGATCACAGGTCGGGTGGGCGAGCTCGATCGCGAGAGGGAAAAGGAAACATATTCAGTTGTAGTTTTGTTGTATGGGACCCAACTTTTATTTTCAGGATGTTGAATTTAACCAATCTCTTCAAGAGATTATTATTTCACATCTCAAATTCTGTTGCTTAGGATTTCCATTAGGCCATGTAGAAAGATAGTCTCGTATTATCTCTTACTTAATAGTATATATCACTTAGAAACTATACTCCTACAAGTTGAGACAATAAAAACTCTTAACCATTAATGCACCAAAATATACTTTTTTACTACCCTTCTTTTCTTTTCTCCACCCCATGCAACATTTTTTTTAATAAATGTTAAGAGTCAACTCCATGTTTCCCTTTTCTCCTCCTCTCTTTCCCACATCACCAATTTTACTTGCATGATAACGAAGAGAGATTGTTGTTACACATCATTGTACATGCCCCCTAAACAATATTTAAAGGATAGAATTTAAGGATACCGTTGGTGATGTTTAGGATACTGTTGTTGGCATTTGGAAGGAGTAAAACCAATGCATCTTCTGAAACAAGGAGCTAACGACGGTGGTCCTAATCCCGAAGATAAAGGAAGAGGTAAAATCTTGAGCTACGGCGGGAGCCAAACGCCTAGTAGAGATGGTAACGTAGTCCCTGACCGTTGTTTTGTAAATATTACTTTTTTTCTTGACTTGTAAATTTGCCCTTCTATATTCAATGAATAGGCAAGCTTTGCCTTTCGCTCAAAGGAAAAAGTTTAGGTCTGATATTTTTTTTAAGTCCTAATAATTGATTTGTAGGCCTATTATTTTACGTTTGGTTGGAAAATACGTCAGTGATAACAACTCGGGTCAAATGTTTGGTCAATTCGTTCGAATCCCCTTTCATCATCCGGAGCAAAATTTATCTCCTCTCGTCGAGGCCATCATCGCCGGTGAGGCAACTGCAGTGGCCGGCCGAGGCGACCTCCCCGGCGGCGCGGCGGGGACGAATGGGCAGCTACTCTCCGATGACCTCCCGTGTGTCTCCACTGCGGCAAGAGCTCGGGAACGGCGATCATCGCGACATACGTCAAACTGAGGTGACAAGGTGACTCGCCGGCGACCCTCGACGTCGTCCCTCCAGAGGTGGCAATCATCAACAAGGTGGGGTTCGTGGGCAGGCAGCATCCTCCTTCTCGATTTATGCAGAATCTGTCATTTTATTTTAAAAAATGTCAGAAATTTCGATGAACCCAAGAGGTTTTTCCCCAAGCCGGAGTTTTAGATGGAATTTCAGATTGTTTTTTATTCAGAGTCCGATTCTTATGCTTTTGTTCGGCCTAATCTTTTTCTCTGTAGCCCAGCCTATTCTTTCTTCCCCTTTTCAAGGCCATCAGGCTTCTTTGCAGCCTAGCCGGACCTCTTTTTTATTTTGGGCCGAATGAAATTCAGCCCAAAAGAAAGAATTAGCCCCAAAA
>CM020188.1:15319621-15365835 GCA_009805545.1 Oryza longistaminata | reverse complement strand
AAGTTTAGACCACAACTTGATTTTTGGTTTGCGATGCATTTAGATTTGATTGGAGGATTAGAATGAATATATGAGGAATTTGAATCGCATTTGATTAGGATCGATTGAGATTACCAAATGAACTCCAAATCCAAGAAGAAAACTTATTGCATATCTTGAAATTAAATTTTCTTAAAAACCCACAACTAAGTAAATTACAGAGAATAGACTATCGCAAAAAGTTCTATTTTCAAACTGCAGATGCAAGAGTTCACAGAAAATTCAAGACATGACCCAGAAATACTCGAGAGCATTAGTTGGATCCGGCGTACTGGATATCTAAATCTAAACAAGCCTATGATCAAAACAGAAAATCTAAACAAGCCTAAATAAGTCTGTTCTGACCACTGCATTTCAAGCACATGTCTTGACTCTGAAATCTGAATTCTTCCACCGAACAGAGCCTCACCTGTGTAATTCGTTGGATCTCATCAGATCACACATAATATTCTAATACAGAGCTACACATGTTTACTGGTTATTGACCATGTACAGTGCGTCCTTGAACACGTGAGTGGTAGGTACAAAAAGAATCAACTACTACGGAGAAAATCAGGCAGCAAAAATGGGCGAAAAAACGAGGCTTCAATTCTGAGCTAGATTATCATACCAAACCAACCAAAGAATGCATAGACAAAGGGGTCAAAACATATGCAACAACCAGAATGGATTCACATGCAAATGAGCCTTTTATGTCCAGAAAATAGCTCATTTGGAGGAGAGAATCGTAGGAGCGCCGCAGAATCTTTCCCTTGTTTGTGTGTGTCTACGACCAGTGAAGGCAGCAGCTAGCTTCTTTTGAGGTACCTTCTGTGCCTCTGCTTGGGGAACCTGTTCAGTAGCAGCATCAGGCCAACATTGCTCCCACACAAACCGATTGGGTACCTGCACTTGATGCCCAGTGCCAATGGTGGTTAGGTATTAAAAAAAACACTACCGAGAGATTAACCAACCGAGCAAGATAGGGCAACTCACTTGACGCGATATGATTTCCTCTGCCAGCTAAACACAGAGGCAATCCACTGGATGAAACATCAAATAAGCAAATCAGCAAAGAAAATACAGTGTGAGAGTAACATCTTAATATTAATGTCTTCTAGAAGCAATGCATGGTTCCAAAGATGGAAACAAAATGTAAATTTTAAGATTGTTCTAACTTAACTGATATGCCCTTCCTTTTTCTTATTCATCCACCCCTCCCAATCTCAGGCAGGTGGGATACTTGGTATAAAAAAATGGGCATAAATTGACTAAATTATTTTTTTACGAAGTACAATCATACTGAAATTTGCAGAACTGTCAGGCACTGTCATAGACGTGGCAGGCTCTAGCGCATATTATCGGTCAAACCTTATCCTTATTAGTTAATTTTCAGCCATGATCCAGTTCTGACAGACCCATGTTGATTAAGTAAGGTCACATGCTTTCCTTCACATTTGGTAGCACACTTGGCCTCAAACTATAGTAAACACAGAACAACAGAATAAATTGAAAGAATAAAGAATCATCGTCTAGTCAGGTGATGGAACTTGATTCCTCATTCTCAAAGCAATTCAGACTGTACTTTCTTCCAGGTGTTCGGTACTAAGGTAGAATAAAGAAACATTGTCGCAAAACAGCAACAACCGGCTATCTCATCAAACTGGAAATTTGCTTGCAAGGAATAGTTATTCATTTTTGACAGACAGCCATTTATGGTGGGTTATATCACTAGTATTTCATCAAATATCCTTTGGTGAAAGAAACAAGTAGGAAGCAATATTTCATAAATCTTGCACAAAACTCAGGTGAAATAAGGAGGGTGAAAAACCACTGTTGACCATTGCATGATGCCCTAACTCACAATTTAGCAGCTTTAGTGCACTACTTCAAGGAACAGACAGAAACCTTATGACTACATAAGTACGTATAATGACTTAAGACATTAAGTTCGTTAATTTTTTTGTAGCCCCCTTTAGTTTAGTAGCAATTGGATTCTGAAAAGCATACCATGCACCAAATGACCATTTGACACCTAACTAAAGTTATACGGACATACGCAGCTAAAAGGGTTTTCCTTTCAGTGCATGATAATTATTGACTGGGATGAGACAACAAAAGGTAAAAACAAAAAGAAGGATAGTTAACTAACATTATAGTCACAGTCAATGAGTATTATAATAATGTCATTCAACAATACCATAGAGTTTCGATATGATATTCGGGCACCTATCGCAATTATTATCAGAATGAAAATAAAATATGCAATGATCTGCAAAATTCAGTTTATCGCAGTTTTAACAGATAGTGTTTTAACATAATATGACAAAAAGGTTAAGCTAGCAAAATTGTTAAGGATGCTTCAGGTAAAATGCAATCGAGCTAACGATACAAACCTATATATTATATAATTCAATAAAGTAGTGCATTCAATGAGCAATTATCAAGCAAGAACACTCCATTTGTGACCAAATTCAAGCACAATAAGATACACTACTGACTCCTGCATGTGTAAATTATTATCTCACTATGTAAAGCTAGTATTAATTATTAAAACAAACAAAAAATGATTATGTGATTCTTCCTCAAGAAATCAAACTCAGTATCAGCCCTAGAAGAACAATATTGCACAAAGTTACCTTAATCACCGCGACGACAAAGAATTTCACAAAGAAACTCTGCCTCTTCACCACCTTCCTCTGTGCCATAACCACTGGTTGTGGTGGCGACCGCACCTTAAATGGAATTACTTGCAATGGTGCTGCCTCCTTGCAGAGCTTCTGCGCGATTTCCTTGAGCAGTACAACCTGCTGCTTCTCAGATCCCATCGACATGATGGCATGCCGCATCGACTCCCGGTCTGCCTCCAGAGCCTGCAGTCTTGCACTGAGCTTCTGTATTTCCTCCTCCTCAGCCCGAGTACCAATCGTACCCCTGTGGCTCATTTCGCCACCAATTGGTGTTCCAAAGTAGCAAGGATTTTCAGGCTCAGCCACAGGCACAACGTGCACGGCATCCACAGTGTACACCCGGTGACAGTCATCTTCCTGGTCTGACGCCTCCCGGTCCACGACGAGAGGGAATTCATCATCCATGGCAATGCCACTGTCATCTGGAAACAAGTTTGTGCTGGATGAAGAGATGACTCCCTTATCGGCGGCCGAGGCTCGGCCAGGCATTCTGTTGAGCAGGTGGTGGGTGCGCGGGGTGCCCACATCGGAGGAGGCAGGTTGCTCGTCGCAGTTTATGGGAGGGTAGTCCTCGTCGAAGGGGTGGTGTTCGTCGTCGTCGTCGTCGTTGTACTGGTGAGCCTCGGCGGCGGAGGAGGTGAGCGATGGCAACGGGGAGTTGAAGCCGAGGTGGAGGAGGCGGAAGCGGCAGGCCCTGAGCTGCGTGGAGAGGGACCGGACGGTGGCGTCCCGCTGCTCGACGGCGTCGCGGAGCGCGGCGACCTCGGCGGCGTCGTGCGAGAACCGTTCCTCGGCGTAGCGCCTGAACTGGCGCGCCTCCATCATGGCCTCCGACTTCTCCTGCTGCAGGCGGAGGATCATCGACATGGCCTCGCAGGCGGCCCCCGCCGCGGCGCCCCGCTCGGCCTCCAGCTCCGCCTGCAGCTCCGCGATCCCGTGCTGCTGCCTCGCCACCGCCTCCGCAGCGCCGCCGCCTCGTCCCCGGCCCCAACCCTCGCCACGGAAAGCGTCCCCTCCGCCGGCAGCCTCCGCTTGTGCATCGCGACGCGCGCTGGCGGCCCGCCGCCTCCGCACAGCGGGCACGCCTCGTCCCCGGACGACTCAGCCATGGCGGCGGCGGCGGCGGCGCCACGGCCGCGCGCATCCGCGGCCACGGCCTCCAGCGGAGAATCGAACGCCCACCACACACGGGGAGGCGGTCAAACCGAGGAGAGGACGGCCGCGAAAGGTGGAGGAGGTGGAGCGGCCGCGCTGGCAGGGTGAGGTGGTCCGCGGCGTGCGTCTGCGTGCGCGTCCTGCGCGCCCGCGTCGTGCCAGCGAGGGCGGGCAGGGGGGCAGCGCGAGGCGGATCGCGTGGGCGTGGGCGCCGCGCGCGCGCGGGATATTTGGGCGCGCGGCGAGGGCGAGGTTTGGGGTGGGGTGGCGGCGAGGGGGGAGGAGGAGGAGGAGACGGAGACAAGGAGGTGGGGTTGGGTGGGGCCAACCGTTGGTTGGAAATTGACGGACGGGGGTAGCGGAGGGGGGCGTGGGGCGCGATGTGATGTGTTTTTTTTTTTTAATTGAGACGTCGTTGTTTGGGTACATTTGTACGGTTCAAATTTTTGGAAGAGGGTGATTGAGGTGTGAGTTTGAATTTTGAGTTTTTGGAGAGGGGCTCTGAGGGGGAACGCGGAACGCGCGAGGGGAATTTTGGGGTTATTAAGGGGGGACTCCTAATACACGATCGATCGCTGGAGGGAGGGTCAAGCGATCAATAAAAACGATCACCCCCTATGGCGCTCCTCCCTCTTCTCTCCCTTCATCCTCTCCTTATTCTTTTCCTACCACAGTACACCACAATTTTTTAAAAAACAAAAAGTTAGAAAAATTTTATGTATATAAATACTATATATAAAAATTTAAATTCAAATTCAAATTTGAATCGGGTATGTAAACTTTTGACTTATAAACTTTGGATCTATAAACTTTAGGTGTATAAACTTTAGATGTATAGAAATACTTATTATAGAAAATATTTCAAATCAAATTCAAATTTGAATCAGATATAATTCAATTCAATTTGAAACGGGTATATAAACTTTTGACTTTAAACTTTAGGTCTATAAATTTTAGATGTATAGAAATACCATTATATAAAAATATTTGAATTCAAAATCAAATTTGAATCGGATATATAAACTTTTGACTTATAAACTTTTGGTCTCTAAACTTTAGATGTGTAAACTTGAGGTATATAAACTTTAGATGTATAAATTTACTAAAATAGAAAAGTAATGCGGTGTCAAAAATAAGGAAACCAGGTGGAGGGAGGGAGGGGGAGGGGGGCGATCGCTACCCGATCCCCAAGGCGATCGATCGCCCATTAGTGTTTCCCTTATTAAGATGGTGTTTGGATCTAGTGACTAAACTTTAGTCCTTATCATATCAGATAAATTTGGAGTATTAAATATAGACTACTTATAAAACTAATTACATAAATAAGAGCTAATTCGCGTGACAAATTTTTTAAGCCTAATTAATACATAATTTGTGCATGTTTACTGTAGCATCACATAGGCTAATCATAGATTAATTAGGCTCAATAGATTCGTCTCACGAATTAGTCCAGAGTTGTAAAATAGGTTTTATTAATAGTCTTTAGTATTTATAATTAGTGTCCAAACATCCGATGTGATAGGGACTAAAAAATTTTAGTCCCATGTAAACATTGTCTAAGCTGATTGGATTGATTGTCTTTGTCTGATTTGATTAGTGAAGAGGATGTCTACGGTTTATCATCCTTAAAGGATTGTAGGCTGTGTTAGACTGCTATGGCTGTGTTATACGGTTTATCTTTCTCATTTTCCGCGTACACGCTTTTCAAACTACTCTACGGTACTCCCTTCATCCTCTAATATAAGGGATTTGGAGTTTTTGTTTGCACTGTTTGACCACTCGTCTTATTCAAAAAATTTTGGAATTTTTTTGACTTACTTTATTATTCAAAGTACTTTAAGCACAACTTTTCGTTTTTTATATTTGCATAATTTTTTTTTGAATAAAACGAGTTATCAAAGAGTGTAAGCAAAAACTCAAAATACCTTATATTATGGGACGAAGGGAGTACACATTTTGTAAAAAGTTTATATAGAAAAGTTGCTTTAATAAATCATATTAATCTATTTTTCAAGTTTTTTATAGCTAATACTTAATTAATCACATGTTAATCTGTCACTCCGTTTTTCGTGCGGAGGAGAGGGTTTTCCAACCCCTCCAAAAGAACAAAGCTAGAAGGATCAACCACAGTAGATGTCCGGGAAAGGAAGAGGTGATAACACAGACTGTCTTTTTTTTTTCTTTTGTCTTCCTTTTTATTGCCTTTAAACTCATTTTTTTATTGACAGAAATGTTTTTTTCTTAATTCTTATCCCGCGTATCATCTTGTTCGTCACATCTCTTTTATACAATCTTTTTCAGTTTTCACTAATGCTACATCATTGGCCCTCAAACTCCAAAGCCTTCTCTTTAACACTAGTCCTCCACTCGTCCTACGGTACTAGGGCTGTCAAAAAAGCTCGAGGCTCACGAGCTGCTCGAGCTCGAGTCGTCCTAAACTCGATTTGTGCTCGATTCGAGCTCTAGATGAGCCGAGCCCCAGCCTCTTCCAAAGCTCGCGAGCTTTGTCGAGCCGAGTTCGAGCTTCCAACGAGCTTAGAAATATATTATTTTTGTTGTTATTTAATAAATTAGGAGATCAAATATGTTTTATATATATACCTTGTATTGACATCATATATTTATTTTATTTTTTTCTCTTCTATTAATATGATGAACTAGTAATTAATTATTTTTTAAAGATTATCCTTGAAATATACATAGTTTTACTTAAAAATCAAACTTGGTAGTCAAGCTCGAGCTTGATTGAGTTTGTATCGAGCTCGAGTCTAGGCAGATGAGCGAGCTCGAGCTCGGCTCGTTGACAGCCCTATACAGTACTACCGCGGGCCAGTGTACTGTATAGACAAATGGAATAGGAGATTCCACAAGAGATTTATTGTGAAATGAAGTGCTGAAGCAAAGAAATACCATGTGTAATGGACTCATCAACCTAGCGTTAGCCAAAGGAGTAGCTCTAGACCAAACTATACGATCACAAGACATGAAGAATGAGGTAAGAGGTACGATGACATGGCAATAATGGATGGTTAAGTATATTGATGGTACTTTTCTGAAGGAGACAAGTATAAGGTTAGAGAAGAGACGAATAGAGAATATTGAGAAGATACACAAAACGATATAAGCTATTAGTATATAATTAATTAAGTATTAATTATTTTTAAACTTGAAAATGGATCAAATATGGTTTTTTGAGCAACTTTTCTATGGAAAGTTTTTTTTAAAAAAAGAACACCGTTTAGCGGTTCAAAAAACTTGCGCATGATTTCTCTTTGTTCAACTCTTAAATGCAGCCTAAGGGCAGATATCATTCGCTTTGCTCCGATTGTTTGGTCAATATTGGTGGTTTCTTTCTTATATTAGTAATAGTAAATTGAAAGCAAAACGACCAGAACAGAAGTAGCACCACTGCTTGGTCAAAATTGATGGTTCGTGGATGACGTAACTAAAACAGACCAGTTGTTTGCTGATATTTTTAGAAAAATTCTGAACTCTATCGAGACAGCATGCAGCCATTCATAGATACCCCTCCATCCTTGAAGAATCAAACCCTAAGTTTGAATCTGAACATACAAACCCATGTGTCTACATTCAAACTTAGGATTTGATTTTTTTTTTAAGGACGGAGTAGTACTCCCTCCCTCCCATTTTAAGTGTAGCAATAATTTTCCATGCACAACTTTAACCATCCGTCTTATTTGAATTTTTTTTAAAAAAAATAAAACATAAGTTATGTATAAAGTACTATTAATGTTTTATCATCTCATAATAATAAAAATATTAATTATAAAAAAAAAGCAAATAAGACGACGATCAAAAGTTGGACACGAAAACTTATGGTTGCACTTAGAATGAGGCGGAGAAGGAATTTTGATACAAAGAATTTAGATAATACACAGTAAATTAAATAATGCATATGTGTATGAAAAAAATAATAAAAAAAAGATTAGTAAATTAAATAATGCATATGTGTATGAAAAAAATAATAAAAAAAAGATTAAATATATTATTCCGTGAGTACTATGCGTTATTATACCTGTCGATATTAGGTTCTTAAGCTGTCGAAAGAATTTTTTCTTTACCCCTTCCCATTTTGAATACACACTAAAATTTCTGGACCCGCTCTTGCGGTCAGCGCTTAGAGTCAACGGCTATCTGCCCCTGTTCCGCTAGATGAACTTTCGTTTTTTATTTGTGTTTGATCCGTTCTTCTTCTAATTGAGTGCTCGATTTATGCATTTGGCTATCCTTATGTGGATATCGCATTTCTGTTGTACAATTTCAATGCATCTGATTTTTTTTTCGGTCCAATTCTCCTTGTGACATTTTGCTGCGCATTTTTCAACCCCGTCCAGCGCTCACCAGTCACCAGCTGCCTTTCTCGCAAGGTTACCAGCGATGGCGCAGCTTGTTGGTGTCACGTCCTCACCAGCCACAAAGAATATGGAAAGAGGATGAGAAGGGAGAAGATAGAGGGATAACATCAGATGGGTCAAGATCCTCCACTTCTTAAAGTCATGTGAGTCTCTGCACAGAGAAATTCTTGAAATTTTCACTTAATATTATAGCGGGGTATTGATGCAATTTTCTTATCTAAATATAAACCAAGGCCCAAAGTACCCGTGGCGGAGCCAGGATAAAATTAGATAAAATTATAGTGGGGCTCCTCAGCCTTTTGGACCTTCTAACCATCCCAAACATCTATTTTAGCCCCCTTACAATAGATATGTGAATTTAAATTTTATGGGGGTCTTAATGGGGGCTCTAATAATTTATTAGGGGTAGGGAGGTCTAAATACCCCCAGCCCCCATGCTGCCTCCGCCACAGGCCCAAATCATCCTATTCTAGTTTGGGTTAAATTTACACTAGTATAGTGAGAACTCGAAATGTATATATAATGGGCATTTCGTCCCATAGGTTGCCCCAGGCCTAGGTTCACCTTTATGTGAAATTTTTATCCCAGGTAGTCGCTAATTTTCTTATCGCATGTATTTTTGTATAATTAAAATTTACCAAAGAGTTACCCTCATATTGAACCCGGTAATTTGAACATTTTTATCATTTGGACTGGAATTTAATTTCACGCACAAATGAACATCTATTGTTTAGGCTACCCCATACCAACATTATAGTTTGGACTGGAATTTAATTTCACGCATAAATGAACCTCTATTGTTTAGGCTACAGTTTTATTCAGGACTCTCATTCAGAATGTGTTCTTTGTTACATATGGACCTGCTAAAATGTGCGATTAGTGTATAATGTAACTGGGCTCATATACCATACATGTCATGGTTGCGTGAATGCGTGACTCCACTAGCTAGTAAAGATTGAAAAATTTAATATTAATATGCTAACTCGGTGTAACTATCACCTACGGAATACATAATTCACACATTTACGTATGTATAGAAGAGTACGGAAAAGGTCTAAATCGCCCCCCACCAAAAAAAAAAAAAAAAATACGGGTAACCCATTTGTCCATCTTAACACAAATTTCAGACATTCTGTAGCCCTAAATATCTTTCTCATAACTAACAACCAGAGCCACAGAGAAGAGGTTGGATGAAGGAAAACATCTTGTCCCTAATTGTATGATGCTGAAATCATCTTCCTGGGGTTCGGTATAAGCCATACAGGGACTGGCCAGTTGGACCAAAGCTCCGGAGATACAATCGGCTCGATGGTATCATTTTCCAAGTCGAGGACTCCAGTATCGCGGCGGTTCTTCTTACAACTAAATAGATATAAGCTATCATCTTCTGTAAAGTAGATATGATTTGGCTTCAACTGTGGATATACATCAGCATTTAGACAAAGAGTTTGATTAAACCCAAGAAACAACACACTGTTACCTAAGCTGTTTATGTCCACAAGCATTTTTGCAGAAAAATCCACTTTAAATACTTTAATCATGTTGGTATTTACCACAAGTGAATCAGTGTTTGGCTCGGGCTCCAAATCATCCTCATCCTCATCCTCATCTGACTCAGGCTTCAAACCATCTCCAGCCCTCCAATTCTCATGTTCTGATCCATGTTCCAAATCATCCTCGTACCTGTCCAACTCAAATTGTAGAACATCTTCATGGTCTGCTCCATGTTCTGAATCATCTCCATCTGTCTGATCCACGTCATAATCGTCGCGATTTGTGGCCAATGACCTCCAAATTTGCAACAAATCACCAGAGGGAGCTCGAGCAAAGGACATGTTCTCCTCGATGTATGCCTTTACATCCTCCAGAACCACCTTTTGAGTTACCGTAGGGGCACTGAGATCAAACGCATGGACTTCTCCTGCTGAATTGAGTGCATAAAGCAAGCCATCCTCAAACAAACAATCCATGAAATCAGTGTGAGGAGGCAGCCAAGTCCATTTATCACTCCCTGCTCTTGCAAATGAAAGTTGCGCTAGCGGATAATGGATGAGCGCTACAAAGTAGTCCCCCATGGATGGATCAGATGACAGAAACGCCTTTTTAAATATGTATTTCCGAAGCAACCTAAGAGAATATGTTGAGGGTTCAGCCCAATTGTGCGAACTGCCGCCAACATGACATGGGTACTCGTAATTGTGAACAACGCCGGCGTCATCGTAGACAGGCTTTACCGGCTTAATGGTGGTGACCGTAGGCAAGTTGATCTGGTCACCTGTGATGGGGTTAACGAGATGCAGCTCAGATCTCTCGTCTGCCGTGATGATCCAACCATGAGAGGACCCGATTATATACCTGCTACGGATAGGTGGATCTGGCATGGTTAACTTGTATGCCCTCTTCTCCGCGAGGCTGTAGAGGCATGCCACATTCTCACCAGCAGATTCAGAGGTGTAGAGCAGGCATGGCGTCTGGGCCTGCCTGTAGCCTCCAAGTTTGCATAGACTGATATACGAAGCGCGCCATGAGGAGCACACCGAGCCAGCACGAACGAGGTCAGGGACCTCCAGGAGGGCAAAGATCTCCATCAGCACATCCTGCGGCAGCTCCGGTGATTTTCCTGCCTTGGCCTCTTTCAAGAATTTCTCTGCAAAACTTGGGAAAACTTTGGAGATTGTACAGCCCATATTGCCTGTTAAAAAGAACCTGGCTCTTGGATGTCTTGCTACCCTGGAAGAAAAGACTCCAATGTTTGATGCAATGTGACCTGGTCGCTCTGGATTTATAGCTCCCCAACCCGAGCAGGACGAGGAAATCTCACCAACTTCAGTGGTTAAATGAGAACATGGACAGATTTCCGTCTAAACTCTGGATCAGAATCGGACTTGCAAAACTTGGCAAATCTTCGGAGTTCAGAGTTTGTACAGTAAAACCCTGGCTCTTGGCTCTTGCAATCCTGGAAGAACTAGGTTGTGTTTAGTTCACACTGAAGTTTAGAAGTTTGGTTGAAATTGGAACGATGTGACTGAAAGTTATGTGTGTATGAAAGGTTTGATGTGATAGAAAGTTAGAAGTTCTGTCGTGATTTCTGAAGAGAAACTCGCAATCTTGGAAGCAACGTGACCTGATCCCCCTATTATTTATAGCTCCCCAATCCGAGCAGGAGGGAATCCGACCAAACATCAGTGCTTGCGTCAGAACAGAATTCCATCTAAACTCGGGATCGGAACAGGACTCTGAATCAAACGGAATACGATTCCATCTCGTGAAGACAGAAGACGGAAGCGTGGTCGCGAAAATACTTACGCTCGGGCGATCGGCACGGTGGAGCCGGATCGGGCGCTCCCCCGCGCGCCCCTTCCCCACGTGCGTACTTGTGGATGGAGACCTAGTCAAACCAGCCACGTAGGCGCCACGTCAGCCAAAACCGCCTTCCAAACCGCCGAGGGACGTTGTTTGCACCGGTTTTGATAGTTCGAGGATCGGTTGTATCTGGTTTTGGGGTTTAAGGACGAAAATCGGATTCGGTGTAAACTTAAGGGACCTCGGATGAACTTATTCCAACACAAATTGCACTATCTTATAAATTGAGGCCGGGAATGTCCCGGCGAGAAATACCTTACCCCCGTTGTGTTCGTACGTGAGTTTTTATATTTCGCTCAGATTAAACTAGTTGTCATCGCACTGCTTTGAAAAATTAAATTTTTTATCGTATTTCTGTAAAATTAAATTTTTTTTATTTTTATCGTATTTCTGTAAAATTAAAATTTACCAAAGAGCTTCCTCTCATTTTGAACCCGGTGATTTGAACTTTTTTATAGTTTGGACCTCCTCAGTCCTCACTCTCTTTTCTATTATGTCTAATCTTCGCTCTGTATGTCAGTGCTAATTTTCATTTTGAACCCGGTAATTTGAACTTTTTTATAGTTTGGACCTCCTCACTCTCTTTTCTATTATGTCTAATCTTCACTCTGTGTGTCAGTGCTAATTCTGTTGAGGATGTGTTTTAGAGAAGTTTGGAGTTGGTCCAAACCACAACAATAGCTAAGTTAACCGGTCCAAAATAAGAAGATTTATTTAAGGTGGTCCAAAATAAAACTTTTGCCTTTCCCCCTACAAACTCACTAAATATACTCACTAAGAGTATTTACTAAAGTTTGCTATTATCAACTTCGGATTCATTTAAAGATTGCAATTTACAAGATACTAAATCGGTGTAACTCTCACCTACATAACATATAATTCACGCATTTCTGTGTGTATAATAGAAAAAGGAAAAGCATGTGGCAAGATGGAGGACAACGTGGGGTGAACCTAGAGAGCAATCTGCCTCTAGCTCCAACTCGATGCCGCCGGCACAGCTGTCAGCTCGACACCACCCTTTGTACTTTGCTACCAGATTGACGCATCTACACCATCTTCTCCGCCTTGTCCCTCCTTCCTCCCTCACCCTCTCCCCGCCTATCTCTAAGAACAGCGGAGGTCCTGAGGTGACAACGGTGGACACGCCTAAAATCAAGCACCATGGAGTCAACTAGACCACCCACGAGGCCACGAAGGGACGCAACACCACAGCAAAGAATTGGATGGTCTGGGACTAGAGATAGTAACCAACCTCTACCTTCATTTTTCGCTGCCACAAGATGTGAGAATACATGCCATCATCTTGAGCTCCTTCCGGTGACATTCTCCCCTTCCTCCATGCACGCCTCGTGGACGACGTGAGGAGGCTGCAGAGCTCGAGCTCAAGTAGACGGTCGTTGCACATGGCTCCTCCCCAGCCTCCCCAACCTTGATGGCCGCTGGCGTGTCTCCTCTGCCTCCAACACGAGGAGGCTGTAGAGCTCGAGCTCAATGAGGCAGCCGCTAACACACATCTCCTCGGTCTCCGACGTGATGAGGTTGCATAGAGCAAGCTCGACAAGGCCGTAGTTTTTCGTTTGCAAATATGTTGTTTGGCTTATTCCACAGATAAGCGAAACGATGGGGCCATCAGATTCACAGTATTAGTATGTTTCACGGGAGCATAGTATGTTTTCTATGTTTATTTTTCATGGGAGCGGGGAGTATGTTTCGACAAGATTTTCAGAGCACTAGAAACGAGAAAACTTATTAGCACACAATTAATTAATTTACTAAACATAGAAAACATGTAGAAAACTTTTTTAGGAAATTCTGGAAGCAGTGATTTTTTTTTTCAACCCAAACTGAGTGCACTTGGTAGGATGACTGGGCTAGTTTTGAGAAGCCTTGTGGAAGCATACCTACACTGCTTGAGCCATCGTTGAGCCATTCGATGCAGCAACGAGCTCCAGAGTAGGCTGCCCATGTAGGCTGCACACAACGATAACAAAAGACCAGGTGCGCATGCAAGTGTCTGGTAATAAATGTGCTCGCCACAGCTGCAAGATTTCACCATGAAAGCGTGCTCGGAGCTGGAAGGGGGAAGTAAGGAAGTTGGAACTGAGCAGCAGCAGCACCACATGTGTAATTTAAGATACAGAAACAGCCCTTGCAGGCACAAGTGAAGATCAATTGTGTTTGTAAACAGAACGGCAAAAAAATATCAAAAACTAGCTTCCAGCTAGCTTCTTCCAAACCGGACATGAGTGTTGCTGGCGAATCTCGACGACGAAAAGCTATGCTTCCTTGCGTTTGGTGAGTAAGTTGCGCTCGGCGATGCGAAACCGTGTTTCTGCCATCTTGAAGACTGAGGAGTTGAGTAGTCACCGCCAGAAGAGAACTGATGGTTATTGTATTGCTTCTTAGGGGTAGATGGAGAAGCCCACACATTGGGTTTGTACTTCTTGTATGGCTGGTCATCCGCATCGTCTGCAATCCAACCACCCCTAGCTTTGGATTTAAAATGAGATGAGTTCCTTCTTTCCTCAAATAAGGGGCTTTTCCTTTTACTTGTCTTGCGAGCATCATGAGGAGCTGATCTAGTGCCAAAATCTTTCTTGCCTTTGCCTTTTTTCCGACCATATGCAGATGATTCACCGTTCATACGATCAGACTGCAAAAAGGGAAACAGGATGTACACAGGATAAATACCCCAAGCAACTCTTATCAGTAGACAATTAATAAGATGCTTCTAACAACCTTGGTGTTCTTTGTGCACCCACGTGCGAAGTGGCCTTCCTCGCCACATTTGTAACACAAAGTTGGAGTTGCCGCGGTACTAGCTTCCCTACGTTGCTTGGCACATCCCTGTTTCAGAAGACATTGATCAGCTGCTGTGAGAAGTAACATATAGAAAGAAAGTAAGCCATAACCATGATCAGCTGTTGTGAGAAGTAACATATAGAAACAAAGGAAGCCATAATAACCACTAAACTTACCAAACCAGTATGACCAGGTTGGGCACAATTATAACAACTAACTTCTTTTGGACAAATATCAGAGAAGTCGGCGCAACATAGATGACCTTTCTGATTACACACATAGCATTTTATTTCCTGCACAGACCAACAAAGTAGATGTTGAGGGGGAAAATAAGTTTAGATAATACTATGACTTCAATTAATGCAAACTCGCTGCTACAGGACTTTTGTGCTACATAAGAGAATGACTTGCATTATATTGCATGTTAATTAAGTGGACAAAACATGTGGATTCAGGTATTCGACTAACACAGAAGGATAAGGAAGGGGTTTAATGTAAAATTAAGCTGGCTCACAAAACCTAACCAAGTTTGTGAATAGCACATAAAGCTGGATCAACGAAAATGAAAAAACCACAATTCATTCATAGGTATATTCTGAAGCAGCACAGTTTGCATTAACAGTAGGATTTAGATTGTAACCACTGCATATTAAAAGTGAGAGGTGGTTTTAAAGATATGTTGAGTTAGATTTTTTTTTTCCTTAGGCAAGTATCCCTCCATAAGAAAACAATACTGACCTTAACATCATCGCGTGGATAATCATTGGCACATCCAAACATATCATGACCTGATTCTCCACATCGTAAACAAAAAGTAGACTGTTGAGTATTCCTATTGTGCTTTTCAGGGCAGTCTTTCGCAATATGACCTCCTTTTTTGCAGATGAAACAGTCTTGACCCTACAAAAATGATTAACAAATGTTTGATTCCTGAAATTGGCAGGCCATGCCACACAGGCAAGAAGCATTGGCAGGGGCAAGTAAATATGTGTGATTAATGAACTGGAAGTCTGGAACCTATCTAAACAAGGCAAGCATGTTAACTTATGAGTTGAAATATCAAATGCAGCAACATCATGTAATTAATGGAGAACTAAATAAGATGATCTTGTCAAGGGCATGAGCATACATACCCAAGTCACCAAGCAATAATGCCTTGGAGCTAGGGAGACCAACCTGCGTGCACTGCTTTGAATTGTGTCCAAACAACCCACAAACAAAACAAGGCCTCTTCCGCTTTTCCATTGGACAGTTAACAGCTACATGACCCTCCTCACCACAATTAAAGCATGTTTCCAATAAAGTTTCACCAGGATCAAAGTATCTTGGTATGCGCTGGATCATGAGGGAAAGCAACATAAGTATTATTATCTTGTGCCACATGTGCATATGCAAGGAAATTCACTTGGTACTTACAAGAAGCTTCCGTAAAACAATATTGTCAGATAAAGGGGCATCAGGCCCATCTTCAGTGAGCACTGATTCTGCTGTGCCAGTTTGCGCCTCCTGGGTCCCAGCAACTTGAGACTGAAAGAACAAATCCGCACATTAGTAACTCTGAAACATATTAGCGTTAGTAATCCATTCCCAACAAAGAAACATCGAATACCAATGCTTGCTCACAAACATAAAATCAGTTCCCTATTAGTAAGGTTTCCATACCATTAATAAATTCACAAATAGTTCAATACGCGTATACTTTCTAAGAAGCAGCAACATAAAACATTATTTTCACTTGAAGTCTACAGAATCGAAAGACCCTTTCAACAAAGAAAACATTATATTGCCTTTTAAAGTTTTAAACATTTTACATAAACCGATATCAACCAGTATACGTGTTTGCTCCCCTTGGGCGTAATATATCGGATGCTTACTAACAATCACTACGGCGGCATTTGCAGAGAGGCGGTAGATATGAACTCCAAGATCCAACAGAATAGTTAGTCAGTTCACGCACAGCTCACAATCCAACTCAATTCTAGTGTCAAAATAAAAAGAATCCAACTCAATTCGGGCATGGGATGGTGAACTAAATGCAGAGATAGAGCACGAGCAATATCAGGGGGAAAGAAAGGCCCACGCGAACCTCCTCCTTGTCGGCGGCGGCGGTCGAGGCCGAGCCCTCGGGCGGCGCCCCCTTCCGCTGCTTCCTCTTCTCCTTGCGCCGCTTCTTCTTCTCCTTGCGCCGCTTCCTGCTGCTGGGATCCGCCTCGCCGAGCTCCACCACGGCATCCTCGTCGATCTCGTCCCCGGACGAGAAGGCGTCGGCCGCGAACCCGGCGCTGGCCTCGCGCCGCCGCCGCGCCGCCCGCGCGACGATCTCGAGGCTGAGGTCCTCGTTGCCCGCCTCGTCGTCGTCGCTGCCGCTTCGAGCCGCCCTGCCCGCGCCGCCGCTCCGGGGCGAGCCTTCTCTCCGTCCACGTCCGGGTCGCGCCGCGCCCTCGAGCGCCAGCGCTGGGCCATCGGCGGCGGGGCGGCGAGAGAGCGGAAGAGCAAACCCAAGCGTTCGCGTGCTTTGATCGGGGCGCGGAGGCGGCGCGAGGAGGAGGGGGCGCGTGGTGTTGTGGGGGGGGGGGGGGAGCGGAATATTCCCCGTGTGAACCAGAGTGAAGCTGAAAGCAAGAGGTCGCGCGAGCCTAGCGACTACCGACCGGGACGGGTTCTCGCCCCGGTGGACCGGCACGAGCCCGAGGTGGTCTGGGTTTTGGTCCAAAAGTTGTGCTACCTCCACCCCTTCATTTTTACGTTTTCTGTTTTAGACGTCGACGGTACAGCAGGTTGACACGACGAGATTCAGAAAGTGGCAAAATATCTTATTATTATTAATTCCAAACTTTATATATTTCGTAAGTATCGTTGGTTTTTTTATGAGAAATTTACCAATAGCATTTTTCACATGTAATTTCTACTTCTTTGTTCTAAATATTGTCGATGGACTTTGGCTTCCTCTTAAACTCATAATGGCACTGAATTTTCACACATTGATTTTTTTTTTTATTTACCATACATGTCAAGTTTTAAGGGAGCAAAAGGTTCTAAAACTAAATACAATTCAAAAAATATGAATAAAAAAAATACATGATTAGATATGTCTAAATTGGTGATGTAATCTTTGACTATGAATTAATCCTCGTTTACGTTAAACTCGTCGAGAGATTAAGACTTTTTACATTTAACGACAATTCCAATCATATATTTTTAGAGTTAGTTTCAACTTTCAAGCATGATTGCATTAACAAATATTACTTGGAGTTGGTTTTCTTTTGGCCACAATGAAAAAAACACTTCATAAATTTGATCCACTCTAGCATTATTTAATTGTCTGAAAATATTGTTTTATACCCCCTTTTTTGCATGTTGGTTTTTCTTTATATATGTATTGTCAATACTAAATAAACTTTACGGAAACTGAAGAAATTTGCAGCTAGAATGGGTTCTTTAATAATTTGTGAGTACTTACTAATTTTCAAACACCACATGATGATTAGTAGTGTGCCCTTTTAAACTCATGTCCAATTTAATATAAATATTTCATAGCGAAAGTAGGCTTGCATGTTTGTTTGTAAAGGTGATTTCCAAGTTACTTATTTTTGCACATGCATATAGTTACAAAAATTTATGATCTTAAAAATACAGTATTATACAACAATAGACCAACAAAATAAATTGCCTTATATAAAGTAGTGAGAAAATTAGGTTTATGTATAAACTAGGGCTAACTACTCTGAAAGTATAGATTAAAAGGCTATTCTCCAAAAGGTAAATATTAGGGCCCCACAATGCGTTATCTATAGGCTCGTCTACAGGATCGCATTGTAGTATATTTTCCTACTGAAGAAATAAATAAAGAGAGAGAGCAAAGCTATCTACTAACTTAGAGATAGTCTATAGAGAAAAACGAGGCAATGCATGAGAGAGCTATAGATACCCATGTAGACATACTATTGAGGTGGTTTACTATTAATCTAGTCTATTGCTGAGATGTATGTTTTATAGAGAGTATCTTACTTTACCATTGCGGGTGCTCTTAGGTGAGCCTTAGCAATTGTCTTTACCATGGCTTCTTCGTTTTTGCCAATAGGCTAAAAGAACTTGTGTCCTTTATTGAACAATTATTTCCTTCCTATCCTTGCATATCTCTTAACTCATGAGGATGATATCGATCAGCGTGGTTGTTTTTACACACCAAAGATGTTTTTCACATGTGACCACAATGAATGTACTGTGAAGTTGCTTCAAGAGTCCACGTCTAATCTTGAGCTTACTCATTGGTCCTGTTCGTTTCTCCAACAATAGTTGGATGAAGATGAAAATTTTTGTGGCACGCTTTTTAAATTGCTAAACAGTGTGTTTCGTGCGAAAACTTTTTATATGAAAGTTGTACTAAAATACTAGATTAATCCATTTTCAAGTTCGTAATAATTAAAACTCAATTAATCACACGTTATTAGCACATCGTTTTACGTAAAACACTTAATCTTTATCTTCATCTTCAGGAGATTCAAACACCACCAATTGTAATGTTTCATGACAACGTGCCAAATGGCCGTTGGGGGGGGGGGGGGGGGTCCGGGAGATCCAAGCTTATGTTAATGGAGTATATTATGGTACATGTCAATATTGATGCATCATTTAGTAAAATAATATAAGTTTGTCTATATATGTATATGTGTAATTATATAGACAAATACTAAGATATATTTAAGATTAAACGTATGTATTTCTCTTAGGACTAAAAACAGGATATGGTCATCGAGCTTGGTATTTAATCCCAATTCAGACAAGTGGGCACTTAATTTTAGACTGACATTACTAGGGACACAATGGGCAGTACAGGCAAAAATTGATCGATATTTGGCTGAAACAACACGCTTCTTGATTGTTATTGGTTTGGCTATTGAAATGGCACATATCGGCCACTCTAGTCGGTACTAGAGCGAAGGTTGTCTTCTTGTGTTATGGTTAGAAACTTCTTCTCTGGGAACACAAAACGGAGCGACGTATTATCACTTGATTAATTAAGTATAGTTAAAAAAACTTAAAAATAGATTAATATTAATTTTAAAGCAACTTTCATATTGAAAAACTTTGTAAAATAACACATTGTTTAGTAGTTTGGGAAGCGTGCGCGCGGAAAACGAGGGGTAAAGTTAGGAAAATGGACTTAAGAACATAGCCTAAGGCCATTCACAATACACACAAGTGTCTTTGTACAGCGTGGTTTTGTAATGTGTGGTGTTGGGAGTGTTTGTGGGTTGGTAGTAATATATGCTCGTGGTTTGTGGTAGCAGTGGTTGCGCAAACGGAGGCAGCTAGCACGGCGGAGAGCCAGCCAGCTGAGGACCCGCAGACGTCGCGGTTCACGTGGACGATCGAGAACTTCACCCGGATCAATGCGAAGAAGCACTACTCGGATGCGTTTGTCGTTGGCGGGTACAAATGGTGAGCTCCTGGTCTCATAAAAAGGGTAGTTAATGGAGTTAGTTTTCTTTTTGAATGTTTGGATGATAGTAATGTTTGGCGGGCTTTCATGCAGGCGTGTGCTCATTTTCCCTAAGGGGAACAACGTGGACCATTTCTCCATGTACTTGGATGTTGCCGACTCTGCTAACCTCCCATATGGTTGGAGCCGATATGCTCAGTTTAGCTTGGCCGTTGTCAACCAGATCCAACAGAAGTATACGATACGCAAAGGTTATGGTCCTCCATCATGATGTTTACAACTCCTTATGTGAATACACTTAAAATGCAAAAGCAATGCATGATAAGCTTGAGAGTATGATGATGCTATACTTTGCTACGTTTCACTAGTTGTCA
This sequence comes from Oryza longistaminata, assembly GCA_009805545.1. Taxonomy (NCBI): domain Eukaryota; kingdom Viridiplantae; phylum Streptophyta; class Magnoliopsida; order Poales; family Poaceae; genus Oryza; species Oryza longistaminata. The sequence goes on along the minus strand of CM020188.1, from coordinate 15,345,614 downwards.
AACTGTTATCACGGCGTAGTATTCAAAAACTTGCTCTTCTTGAGGTCAGAGGTCGTGCTTTCATCAAGTGAAGGGATGCCATATGTTTGAAAATGGTTCTATTTCCTTGTCAACCTTTATGATCTTGCGTTATCGAGCACCTTGTTTGGTCTTGTTGGCATGCTTGCACGGAATATCCTGATGGGTACACTATAGTTTTCTGTTCAATGATTTGGTTGAATCAAATTGTTCCTCTGTTACACTTACACATCACTATATCATGATGAACCACAAAAGGATATGGTTGTTTAAATGGACCCGCTAGACAGCTGAAGGTTCTACTGTACTCTTCTCCTTCGCAGTTTGGGTCTTTTATCCAAGCTCAGATTGGCAATGACCATGATTAACATTTCTATTTGCAAGAGCTCTCACTTCTCCAAGGCCAGGTTCCCCTAGTGTAGAAAAAGAGGTTCTTTATATTTCTTGAACATGAAACTCCTCTCAGACTCAAGAGTGTTATATTTGTATTTGTGCTTTGCTTCTTCTAGGCTTTTCTGTTTTATAAGGCCACTTTTACTTCCTGTATATACTTTTGCTTCATTCCTTATAATAGAGTCGTTAGATGATCTCGGAGTTGTGTGGCCCCATGCTTGCAAATGCTAGGCCTCATTGTTTTCTTTGGTATTTTGAGTTCTCTTAGCTAGTTAAGGAGGCATACTGCTACTTGATCAAATGATGCTGAGTAGACCTACTTTACGTTGGTCTGCGGATTTCAGTGATTTGTATGGGATAAATCTATCACTGATGGACCTGTGATTCTCTGTCTGGCAGATACTCAGCATCAATTTAATGCACGTGAGAGTGATTGGGGTTTCACATCTTTTATGCCTTTGAGTGAGCTCTATGATCCAAGTAGAGGATACCTTGTCGATGATACTGTTGTTGTGGAGGCTGAGGTTGCTGTCCGCAAAATGGTTGATTATTGGACATATGATTCAAAAAAAGAAACAGGTTACGTTGGCCTGAAGAACCAAGGAGCTACCTGTTACATGAACTCTCTACTACAGACACTATACCATATACCATACTTCAGGAAGGTGTGAGATCATGCATCATAATTCAGAGCATTCTAGACTATTGTTTCCAGAACTAATTGACTAACTTCATTATTTTACCCAGGCTGTGTATCATATGCCAACCACCGAAAATGATATGCCATCTGGGAGTATTCCGTTGGCATTGCAGAGCCTTTTCTACAAGCTCCAGTATAGTGACAATAGTGTAGCCACCAAAGAGCTGACCAAATCTTTTGGATGGGACACATATGATTCCTTCATGCAACATGATGTACAAGAGCTCAACAGAGTTCTCTGTGAGAAACTTGAAGATAAGATGAAGGTGACAAATCTGGTATAGAGCTGTATATATGCTGCATGTTGGCTGCTATTAACTTTGCTTTCTTCCTAGAGAACTGTCGTAGAGGGAACGATTGAAAAGTTATTCGAAGGTCACCACATCAATTATATAGAGTGTATAAATGTTGACTATAAATCCAACAGGAAGGAGTCCTTTTATGGTAGGTTTTGTCCTGGTACCAGATTATGGGTTCACATTAGATGTGTTTCATTATTTATTGTCAAGTTAATGCTGTATTATGGCCATGCAGACCTTCAACTTGATGTTAAAGGTTGTCGTGATGTGTATGCATCGTTTGATAAATATGTTGAAGTTGAGCGCCTCGAAGGTGATAATAAGTATCATGCAGAGAATCATGGTTTACAGGTACCCACATGTTCTTCTCAGTTCTCACTTTAAGCTTTGAAACTGAAGCTAGAGTTGGTTGTTTCATAAAGGTTTGATAGAACTTGTGGACTTTTATGTATCTATGAAGATAAAGGGAATCTGCATCCCATATACTATAACAGCTTGCTCCATCTATATTTTATAAATGAAGCCCATTTTTATTGGTTTTGGTGCCAATTCTTGACTATGTTTTTTTGATATTGTCTCAGGATGCGAAAAAGGGTGTTCTGTTCCTTGATTTCCCCCCAGTTTTGCAACTTCAACTGAAGCGTTTTGAGTACGATTATATGAGAGATACCATGGTTAAGGTTGGGACTGCCATAACCTTGCCATTTATATTCTCCATCCATTTACCTCTATTATTTATGTTGTCATGTGAATGCAAGACCTGCTGTGCAAAATGACACCCTTGGAGGCTTGATTTTATTTTTACATTTGGAGAACATACAACGCAATTGGGAAAAAAAATATGAAATACTTAGAAATTATGAAAATGACTAATGATTGCTGTAAACATGTTAACAACTTAACATCTTTATTTAAAACTATTTATGGTTAACGTAGTATGCTATTATGCTATACTATACTACTGCCGTCCCATATTACTTGTCGCTTTGAGTTTTCTTTTATAATGTTTGATCATTCGTCTTATTCAAAAAATTTTTGGAATTATTATTTATTTCCTTTGTGATTTGCTTTATTATCAAAAGTACTTTAAGTATGACTTATCCTTTTTTATATTTGCACTAATTTTTTCAAATAAAATGAATGGTCAAATGTTGCAAGGAAAAAGTTAAAGAGACAACTATTATGGGACGGAGGTAGTATTATATATGTATGTTCTCTCGAGCCTAATTGATCTTAACTTGACCAACCTTGAGTGTGTGGCTGTGTGCACAATGATTTGAGCTTGACCTTGGTGTTGGTTGATCTCAAAACTCAAATAGATTGCCCATCCCAAAGTTATATGACAAGTTGACAACCCAACATGCAGATACTCTGTGGATCTGATGAGTTGTTCGCTTTCTTGATGCATGATCTTAATTCCTAAAAGGCATAAGTACACCAATGCAAATAGTTTTTTAACTTGGCGAGATCCAATTCCAAATGCTGTGCATCTCCTGTTATAAATATGGAGAGTCATAGTATCACATATTGGTATTGCCCACCAAAAGCTTGCCTGTTTTGTTTCTTATTTATTATCCAAATTGATTGGGCCATCTTTTATGATAATTGCTTGTGCACAGGACCACCATAATTCATGGTTGTACTCTCACTTTGAGACTTCTGACATGCATCCCTTATCCTATATATCTATAAAGTTTATCCCCACTAAGTGTAGTTAATGCTATTTCTCTCCTCTCGTTAAGCCACATCACCTCAATTCTTTCTAGCTCTTAGATGATTGATCTATGGTCCAAATTATGTTCCTCCTTTTCTTCTCTTACGAAGTCTTATCACCTTAGTTTTATCTTTGAATGATTAATCTATATTATCTCCCTTACCTCATTGAGCCACATCACCTTAGTTTTGCTGTTGGATGATTAATCTATATATAATTTAAATTGTTATAAACCATGTCATCTTAAATTGTTTGTAGCTTTTTCTTCAATGGTCGGTCAAAGATGAAAATTATGTAAAGTATTATAAAATTATATTGTCTAGCTATGCCACATATTATCTACTATTATTATACAAAATTCCCATAGCAACGCGTGGGGTTTCATCTAGTATGGCAGACATCTATTCCAGTGTCACATACTAATTCTCAATAAGGGATGAGAAAATATTTTGGGCTTGAATAGTAAAGAAAAGTTTCCTTTTGCTTTTTGGTTTAGGAATTCTAACAGTTACTTTAGAGCTGCAATATGTTTTCTTCCAATATGACTGGTAGCTTCATAATAATAAGGTGAGACATCTTAGGTGATTATCTTATGTTCCATTTTGTTTCCCTGTAACTTCTGTCTCATCTGCTTTTCCTTGGTTAGACAGTTAACACTGAGCCATCATTTCCTTCAATTTTCCCTGCCATAAATGATTTCAAAAGACAGCTAACGCAACATTAATTCAAGAAACATTAAGTGGATCAAACGTTTGGATCACTTCTTGAGAATTGAGAAGCATGTAGCCGACTAGCCTCTTTAATATCTCTGCTGTTCAAATACTTTAAAGGTTTACGTTCCGGTTCTGAGCTTGGGATTTCTGCTATTATGCCTATCTGTGCAGATTAATGACCGCTATGAATTCCCTTTGCAACTTGATTTGGATAGAGATGATGGAAAATATCTTGCTCCAGATGCAGATAGAAGTATAAGAAACCTTTATGCTCTTCACAGGTAGTGTTTTTTATGAGTATGTCATTCACAACTTACTTTAATGGTTTTAAGATCAATTAATTTCTCCATCACACGTCCTAATAGTTCATTATGGTAGTTAGGGAAACCAAAGTATCAGTGGGTTCGTTAGTAATAATACCTGTTTCTTTTATCTACATGCTATGTATGAGCATGGGGGTAGACTACTAGCTGCTGTCCGTCTGTGGACAAAAAACTTGGAGGAAGAATTGGTTGATAGTATAAAATGGGCTGATATAATGCGCTATACAAGTATATACCTGCACGAATCTTCATGCATAATGACTGAGTCAATTCCTGAGAATTCCACATCACTTGCCATTCTCTTAGCAGTCATTGTATTCCATATTGGTTTTAGAGTTATGGAATAACAGGGTTTTATGTATCTTAGAAAATTCAGTTTTGATGAGACCTGGGATCAAGCGTCGCCGACGCCGCGCAGCCGATGGAAGGTGAGACTGACCGCGAGTTCACACAGTCCTCGCACGCGTGTGCTGTGTTTTATTAGGGTGGGTTGTGTGGGTTTAGGCGTTTTTGAGATTTTTATTTGCTGATCTAGTACGTGTGTGGTTGTTGTTGTTGTTGTTTGTGCTGCTAGTTGTGGCGCAGACAGAGCCTGCCAACGCGGCAGAGAGCCAGCCGCCGGAGGACCCGCAGACGTCGCGGTTCACGTGGACGATCGAGAACTTCACCAGGATCAACGGGAAGAAGCACTACTCGGAGCCGTTTGTTGTTGGAGGATTCAAATGGTAACATATCTCGCGGTCGCGGTTCCTAGTGGAAATGCGGTTACCTTGGGACTTGCTTGAAGCGCGGAGGGTTTTGATATAGATGTTCTGCCTTTGCGTGTAGGCGTGTGCTGATTTTCCCTAAGGGGAACAATGTGGACCATTTCTCTATGTATTTGGATGTCGCGGACTCGGTGAATCTCCCTTATGGATGGAACCGGTATGCTCAGTTCAGCTTGGCTGTTGTGAACCAGATCCATCCGAAGTATACCATTCGGAAAGGTATTATTACCTTCTTTCATTTAATGTTGTATTTTCCATGTCGTAAGAATGCTACTAGTCAATGTATCATGGATCGAGGTGGAACATGCGGTGTTGTACCGATCGTTTTTAAAGAATGGGACCCACAAGTCAGATGTAACTTTCACTGAGGTGATTGTCAGCAACTGTCAATGTTCTATTTCAATGACCTGTGTGTATGTTTTTAAGATGCTATGTATTTACTGCTGGATGTAGTTTGTTGGCAGTGGTAATTAATGATGACGTGGCACATAACTAGTTTCTAAACATAACAAGTCAAAAGTTGACCTAGATGCATGAGATGTACCATAAGGCGAGATGCGGAAGTCTACTAGCAAAGACTTTTTGTTTATCATTTCACAATGACAACTAAGCTACAAATAACCATAAGGCATCCCCTTTTATTTTATTCCTGAGATAGTTTAATTCTTTTACATTAGGATGCCTATATTGTTAACACATGTAACATGTGCGAGTATCATGACTTCCTTTTGGAGTTTAGTTGTGCTTTTAATGGACAGTTTTTACTTCCTTGGTAAATATTTTTTTGTTTCTTTTTATTATTTACTTATTTGAATCTGATGTTTGTCATCTGTCTGTCTCTGTTGGTCTTGCACTTCTGGCAATTAATGGACCTAGCATCTCAACTATCGAGTGTGCTTGTTAGTTCCTGCAGTTGGGTGTTAGTCTATGGTTCAACGTTCATGGAGTTTATAATTATTAGTGTCAACTGTTAGTTGGACTGTTTATTGCTATGTTAATAGTGTTGCTGGTTTTGTTGTTTTTCTATACCGAACAATTCTTAGTAGGGATTTTGGCTGAGTGAGACTTTGTTATGATGTTTACACATCATAATTTTATATGGATTTGAATATTTTCATATGTTTCATACATTTTGTTCCATTATGAGTAAATAACACCTGATAGTTTTGCCTTTAATTTTCTGTTCAGTTACTATTGTTTCTTCAGTTTGAGCTGTTAAGTCTTAATCATGTACTATTTAGGAGTGTTGAGAAGTTTTTGTATGGCACTAGAAAGTTGTTCTGCGGAGTCACCATGACCACTACACCCGTTGTCGTGTAGTTTCCAGTTCTGTCCTTAGCAACCACTGCGTTGATGAAAAGACCATCTTGTAGGGATTAAATCAGTTCGGATAGCTTCTAATATCCAGATGCAATTTCGGAAACAAATAGTCTCGGACGTAATTTTTGGATTGTACTGGATACTAAAACGAATATGGTAAGACTAGTATCCGGCATAAATAAAAAACTGTCGAAAACCTATCTAGAGTTTTTTTTTCGGATATCCACAAGTAGATATCAATTCCTACAAAAAAAATGTATGTATACATAACTTTATCGAAGTCAAATGAAATAAACTTTGTAGTTGACAACTTTATCATTTGAGATCATTTATGGGTCTAAAAAATCATTACAAAAATCTCATATCTAATTTTACAAAATCTCTGACATATTATTCAGACGACCTCTTATGGATACGTGCTCTATATTAAAGTTGTAGAGCTTGACGGGATGTACTACTTTGTAGTTTATGATATTTCCATTTGAAATTCTTTGAACCACATAAAAACATTATAAGTTTTGAAGAGAAAAAAATGAGTAGCATTTACAATCAAGATAAGCTTGATAAGTGAGAGGTAAGCATGCCATGCATGAAGGAATCTTGGGTTCAATTAAGGGAAAAGGAAGTAAAAAATCATTTTCATGTGGGGTATCATAGGTAAACCATTGTGGAACCGCTTATGAAAATTAATGATATAAAATTATTAAATGTTGTATCTCTTTCGTTCATTCAGAAAGCTTAGTTTGATGGAGTTTTATATTCTAACAAATATTTGTTACCAATGTTATATCTCATTTGTTGATCAGGATGCTCAGATTGAATTGATTTTATATTTTGACAATATTCATTATCGAATTCGTCCTGTTTTATATGCACTTTGTATCTTTATTTGATAATATTCGATTACCTTTTTTTTATTCGGGGTTTTCGATTCCAAAAAAAATGAAAAAGAATACGGTAGAGATATATAATTTTCGTCTGTTTCCAATCCATTTTCATCCCTACCACCATGTAGTACGGAAGATGATGAATGGACAATTAACATGATTTGTGATGGGACTGTGGCGGGATAAACTTTTGTGCAAAGAAAAATAGACCAAGACTTATTGTGTTATTTTAATTTGACTGATATGATGGAGAGCATTGGCTATTCCACGATGGATTTCCTATATTTCCTATATTTGTTTTTCTAAGAATTTCTATGTTTTATTAGAGCGCCACATGGCAGCATATGAGTGTTTGGACGCCACATGTCATCTTGGCTGTGTTCGGATTCAACGGATGGGAACTAATCCCTCCCGCACGGAAAATGGAGCGGCCTATTAGCGCATGATTAATTAAGTACTACATCCATTTCACAATGTAAGTCATTCTACCATTTTCCACATTCATATTGATGTTAATGAATCTAAACATATATATCTATCGAGATTTATTAATATCAATATGAATGTAGAAAGTGCTAGAATGACTTACATTGTGAAACAGTGAAAGTATTAGCTATTTTTTTTTCAAAAAAGGATTAATTTAATTTTTTTAAAGCAACTTTCGTATAGAAACTTTTTAAAAAAAACGTACCGTTTAGTAGTTTGAAAAGCGTGTGCGCGGAAAACGAGTGAGAGGGGTTGAAAACATGGGATTGCAAACACAGTCTTAGGAGTTTTAGTAGATAATAAAAGATAGATAGACGATGGAAACACCAGCCTCCCCCTCAAAATTCTACTGAAAAGACATTGGCTTGCTGAAAAGCAGCGCCGGACAGCCTTTTATCTTAAAAACTTTAGATCATTGTAAAGTTGAAAACTACTAAAATACACAAGTACATTAAATTAGTTAAAGAAATTACAATTTTAAACTCGGGAGTAATCTTTTAAGTAAATTTAAATAAACATTAATGCAAAACCGGATCCTATAGTTGCCGATTTAACTATTCTTATTTGGGTTTGTCTCCTAAATTCATGAACTTTGGTTTGTTCCAAAAATTGAGCATATGGCTACAGTACGAAATTAAGTCCAATTTAAATTCGAATATCCGGCATAAATTACATGTACGCTGATCCTCCCATTTGGTCGTGAACATATCAGCCTCTACTGATAAATACTACACCTATATGGTACAGGAGTCCAATTATTTTCTTCCAAACACTTATTATTTGTTACCAATGTTATATCTCATTTGTTGATCAGGAAGCTCAGATTGAATTGATTTTATATTTTGACAAATATTCATTATCGAATTCGTCCTGTTCTATATTCACTTTGTATCTTTATTTGATAATATCCTATTGCCTTTTTTTTATTCGGGGTTTTCGATTCAAAAAAAAATGAAAAAGAATATGGTAGAGATATATAATTTTCGTCTGTTTCCAATCCATTTTCATTCCTACCACCCTGTAGTACGGAAGATGATGAATGGACAATTAACATGATTTGTGATGGGACTGTGGCGGGATAGACTTTTGTGCAAGAGTGAAGTACATGGACGGTCCCTAAACTTGTGCCGGTGTGTCATTTAGGTCCCTGAACTCCTAAAATGCATTTTTAGGTCTCTGAACTTGGCATGTGTATCATATAGGTCCAAACGGGTTCTAACCCACTCCATGCGCTGATGTGGCAATGCCACGGTAACGCCTACGTGTTAGTGGAATCCACATGTCAAGCATATATAAAAATTAAAATTAAAAACCATATTTTGTCCTTTTAGGTAGACAGGAAAAAAAAGGATAAATAGTCTAAGGTAGAGAGGAGAAAATATGTTTTTCTAATTATATTTTTTTATATGTGACTGACACGAAGGTCCAACTAACACGTATGCGCTACCGTGGCATGCCACATCAGCATATGGAAGGGATTTGAGCTCGTTTGGACCTACATGACACCCAAAACAAGTTCGAGGACCTAAAAATGCATTTTGAGAGTTTAGGGACCTAGATGACATACCCGCACAAGTTTAGGGACTGGTCGTGCACTTCACTCTTTGTGCAAAGAAAAATAGACCAAGACTTATTGTGCTATTTTAATTTGACTGATATGATGGAGAGCATTGGCTATTCCACGATGGATTTCCTATATTTCCTAAATATGTTTTTCTAAGAATTTCTATGTTTTATTAGAGCGCCACATGGCAGCATATGAGCGTTTGTAGGATGCCACATGTCATCTTGGCTGTGTTCGGATTCAACGGATGGGAACTAATCACTCCCGCACGGAAAACGGAGCGGCCTATTAGCGTATGATTAATTAAGTATTAGCTAATTTTTTTTTAAAAAAGATTAATTTAATTTTTTAAAGCAACTTTCGTATAGAATTTTTTTTTAAAAAAAAACATACCATTTATTAGTTTAAAAAGCGTGTGCGCGGAAAACGAGTGAGAGGGGTTGAGAACATGGGATTGCAAACACGGTCTTTAGGAGTGCTCGTGGGAAGTTTGATGGAGTTTTAATAGATAATAAAAGATGTAGATAGACGATGGAAACACCAGCCTCCCCTCAAAATTCTACTGAAAGGACATTTGCTTGCTGAAAAGCAGCGCCGGACAGCCTTTTATCTTAAAAACTTCAGATCATTGTGAAGTTGAAAACTACTAAAATACACAAGTACATTAAATTAGTTTAAGAAATTACAATTTTAAACTCGGGAGTAATCTTTTAAGTAAATTTAAATAAACATTAATGCAAAACCGGACCCTATAGTTGCCGATTTAACTATTCTAATTTGGGTTTGTCTCCTAAATTCATGAACTTTGGTTTGTTCCAAAAATTGAGCACATGGCTACAGTAAGAAATTAAGTCCAATTTAAATTCGAATATATGGCATAAATTACATGTACGCTGATCCTCCCATTTGGTCGTGAACATATCAGCCTCTACTGATAAATACTACACCTATATGGTACAGGAGTCCAATTAAAAAAAAAAAAGAAATTTAGTAGGAGTACGTACTAGAGTGCAAGGCAATGCGACCAACCGATTCAAGTGAAGAATAACATGTTTGATAAATACGAGTGGTCCTTTCAGGTAAAGGCCATAAACGGCCCAACTAGTTTAGGCCATTTCTCTGTTTCCTGAAGGCTTCACGAGGTTTGTACGAGAGATCAAGAAAGGACATTGATTACAGAAATGCAAGAGGAAAAAAGTGCTGCACGGCATATGAAGTGCATTACTATCTGGCATGCTCGTCATAGGATTGCTTGTTGTGAAGTAATTAATGCAGTCCATAATGAACATACTCAGATACTACTACATGCATTGATGCATATACCAATTTCCCCTTGTGAACGCCAGAGAATTCTCGTGTATTCCTTGTACATACCTGTTATGAGCCGAAACTGTGATCTGTTTTCGGCAACACTGGTTTCAGGCTGTACCGCGAATGAAGTTCCTTCTCATCACTCACAAATTTCTTCAGACTCTGCAAATTTCTTCGTCTCTCTTCTTTGATGTGCCTACTGCGTGAGCATCATCCTCCACTACAAAAGTTTTAATCGAATGCAAAGGCCATGACTCCTCTTGGCCCAATGTAGCACTAGGACTAGCACCTGGCTCAAGTATATGCTTCGCTCCAGATCTCAACTTAACAGGTAGAATTGTTCTTACCCGATTGACAGAATCAGACCACGCGATCTGCGTATCGTTGTTTAAAAGTTGAACATCCACTTCAGAATCTTTGCTGAGACAAACAGGCAGTTGTGCATCTGGTCTAGACCCACACAATCCCAGCCTTTCTTCTTGAAGTGGTAACAGATTTAGGTCCTTTCCTACTGCTATGAAAGATTTTCTTGGTTTCAGGAACACATCATCCTCTACTGCTGGCCTTTTGAAACCTCTGTTCAATTGTTCAGAACTATCATGATTTGATGTTATCGGAGTCTGCTGCATGCTCCTATTGTCTTTGAGATCACCAGGAGCACAATTTTTGCTTGCCTGATCAGACAAGGCAATTGATGGATAAAATGGAGGAACAGATCCATGAGGCTGTGCGTCTTCGCTGCTGTAAACATGAGAAGATGTAACTGAAGGGGGCAATGGACGGAGGGAGGTAAACTTTGTTGGAGTTGTCAAACCAGGACTGCTCTGAACAGCGTAACCAGACAAAAAAGATGATATTGGAGTCCTCTGTGTTACGTTTTGCCGTGGAAAATAAGCGAACTGAGAACATGCTGGCCTTATTTCCACTAAGTTGCTAAAGTTATGCTTTGGACTGTAAGATGGCACTGTTGCAGCAGTTTTACTCTGTCTGAGGTGCATAGTACCAAGGAGCTGGGGTTCAGAAGCACCAAGAATATGGTTTTCCACATGGAGTTGCTGCTGCCATGGCTCAGCCTCATTGTGCCTGCTCACTGGGTTAACATACAGCTTATTTTGAACAGCTAGATGAGGTTGTTGATAGCGATCACTTGTTCTGAAACTATAGGAATCAAGACCACACCTTAGTTCAGCTTCTGGAACAGAAGAAAAACGTGATAGATGTTCCACCCCTCCATTTGAATTTCTCAATGTGCTAGGAGGCTCAACACGCGTACCATGAAACAACTGAGAAAAAGCTTTTGCGGACATTCCCCGGGAATGATCTTCATCTCTACTTTGTTTACTTGGACAAGGATTCTTGTTATCTAGACCTCTGAATTGGTTACTGCTGGTTCCAAGAGTGAAGTTTTTGCCCATCAGGCGCACTGTTGTTTCAGGAGCTGGCTGGGTGTTCTGCTCATAATGCTGACTAGGAAAGCAATTTTGCATCTCTAGTGGCTTATGTGTTTGATTACCTTGTCCCGTGAATGCAGGGCAAAAGCATCCCACTGAAAGCTCTTGCTGGTTGCTGTATGGATCGTTATTGCTGGGAACTGCATAACCATGTACCTCCATTCTTTCAGAACTTGGTGACTGTCTGAAACCCATACCATATGCAGCTGATGCTGTAGGAGAATGATAAGGCTCTGACTGAAAATCAAATGTATCTACTGCACAAAATTGTGGTCCTTGATAGCTGCTTTTTAAATGGGCATAATCCACGCAAGTTTCAGGTGTGATAAAGGCTGGAAATGCTGAAGGTCTTACGTAATCCCCTCCCAGAAATTGTCTCTTAAACATCCCATTAGGATCGATTGTGCCACTAGGATGAAGCTTGACAAATTCACCATGCGAATTAAGAGGAAGCCCCTGATAGTCTTCACTATGCATGTTCCTGCATGCAGATACACAATTTGGAGTTTGTGCGTCGGTTGATTTGTTTGATCCTGCAGAAGAGCTTATGCTGTTCACCATGTCTTTCGATCTAATAAGCCTAGGATGAAGTGCTGTCAACCTTTCCTGAAGCATTTTGCTTCTGTTCCCATCATTTACACGGAGAGAAGCAACAAAACAAGAACTAGAAGGTTCAGGCAGTTGTCGCCTAATAAGATCGCTTGATCTCGCCTTGACTGCTAAACTAGCACCAACAGATGATCCTTGGTATTTATGATGATTTTCTTCTGCTTGAAATCCAACATGAACATTTGAGCCTTCATTCGGAATAGAGCCCACACCAGCAAAGTTTTGGGGAAGGACCTGACCTGATAGGACAGCTGAATTAATAGAGTTCAAACAGCTACCACTACTGGATATCTCTAAGCAATGATTCAGATCCACTGGATTGGCCAATATAGTTTTCTCTTTTGATTTAGTAAGCAGAACAGTAGAGCCGGTATCCTCCTCAACACTATCCACGATAGCACCTGCTCGTTGATACGAGAACTGTGGTTCATATGTACTGCAGTGATTGTCACCTCCCTGAGATTTACCATCCTTGTAGTGTTGTTGGGATGTTTGTAACAACTGTGATTTCTCTGTGCCATCTCCAAGTTGGGAGTCTGTCCTTCCAAGTATGTCATTGTCATCAGAAAAGGTAACGTGCTTTGGTTTGAGTAAAGACTTTGATGGAGACATAACATCTGTATTTTTTAGTAGTGTGCCCACTCCTGTTTTCAAATGTTTCTTAAGAATGCTTTGAACATGACAGCTACTCTTTGTAGTCTTCTGGCTGCTTAAAGTTGTTGTTTTGTTTCCCTTCATGCTTTTCTTTTCCAATGGAACTCCTTTTTTCTTGCTAAGAGATTTTTTCTTCTGCTTTTGTATGGCATTTTGAAACAACTGCGACATACTAGCTGAGGTGACTTTTGTCTTGCTACTTTTCCCCTGAAATGAACAAACAAGCACAGATCATCATGGAGATGTAGTTCAGCACAACAGTGTATTCCCTCTGGTCAAAAGTATTTGGCATTTAGGACAAGATTTGGTCAAACTTTTAAAATTCCGGCCATCAATAATTTCTCCAATCCATAGTTTAAAAACAAACAGAATTATATACGTAGATTTACCTCAAAAAGTATTAGATTTTATAAACTTACTCTAATATAAAGTTGATTGTTGGAATTTCAAAAGTTTGATCAAATCCTATCCTAAACGTCAAATATTTATGATCGCAGCGAGTACTAAACAAGCCTAGTAGCAACAGAAGAAAACTGTGAAAATGGGAGTCACCAGATAGTAACATATATAGAAATTCAGATATTGCCATTACAAGCAGTACAATGCTTGAGTGAATTTAAAACAGGATCAAAGCATTGGAATATCAAGACAGATAAAGGCGACAAGAATCTGATAGCCACTTGTCCACTATAGCTAAAATGTAAGGTGACAACAAGGACATCTAAGCAGGACCTCCAACTTTAGCTAAACTGCAGTTCGGTACATGAAACCTACAGCCTGGCTAAACTACTGGTTTAGCCAATCAACCGCCCACGAGTGCAGGATTGTGCAAGCACATTCAACAGAGACCCACATCAACTTTTAGTTGTGATTCCTCAGTGTTATATTCCCAGAAAGCCATTGTGTTATAATCCATCACTTCTCTCATGGCTTCGATAAGCACAACGTTAGTAAGCATACCTTGAACTTCTCAAAATGCAAAGCCTGTTTTATTTGCAGCTAAATGATAAGAGCAAGACACATTCATGCCTCTCAGAGTGTTGTATTGAGTAGTACTCCCTCCGTTTAATATCACAAGTTGATTTGACTTTTTTCCTAATCAAACCTTTTTTAGGTTTGACTTTTTTTAGTTTATAAAAAAAGTTTAGCAACATCTATAAAACCAAATTAGTTCCATTAAATATAACATTGGATATATTTTGATAAATATGTTTGTTTTATGTTAGAGATGTTACTATATTTTTCTATAAACTTAATCAAAATTAAAAAGAGTTTGACTAAACAAGTCAAAACGACATATAATATGAAATGGATGGAATGGATGGAGTAGCAAACAATCTATACATTATTAGGAAATTAACTGAAGTAGGTAATGCAATGCAAAATGCAATGCGGTATGAAACCTTACTTTTTTTCTGACGCCGATCTCAACTAGAACCTTCTGCTTCCTGAACCCCTTCTTCTTCGCCGCCTCAACCCCGACCGCCGGCGGGTCTCCCTTGTCGAGCTTCCTCCTGACACGCTTCCCCCTCCCGAGCCCCTCGTCGGCGGCGGCGACGACCTTGGGCACGGCGGCGAAGAGCTCGACGATGGAGCGCTTCCGCCGCTTGGCCGCCAGCCTCCGCTCCTCCTCCCCCTCCTCCTCGGCCAGCGCGGCGGCCTCGTCCCCCCACCACCGGAACCCCCTCACCTCCATCGGCGGCAGCGCCCCCGCCTTCCCCTCGAACGGCCAGCATCTCCCCCCTTAAAAACTATATTGAAAATATCTTAAAATCAACTTTCTAATTCAAAATTTGGCTTTTACTTTGCCTTTTTAGGGCAACCACCGAGGCTGAAGCCAAAAAAAACGACAAGCACCAGTGGTCCTGTGAGGCTGACTCCTTATCTCTCTCCTTCAGCAGCTTGAGAAATGGCACAATTATGAAAAAAAAATTACACGTGTCACTCTATTCACTGATGCTTGAAGACATATAAGCAATGTATAACAATCAACAATGCTTTTTCATAATGCTCAAAGTATATAATAATATAATAAGATGTGCCATTTGGGAGATGGTGTTGGTGCGAGAAGAGTACAAAAATACACAATAGTATATCTTCTGTTGCAATGGAAATACATGTACATAAGATCTCAGAAGACCCCAGCAAAAGAAAGAAAAGAAACAAGTTGAGGGAAAAATGGTGCTTTCATGTCCACCTCAACTCAAGAAAAAAGGGTAAACACTTGGGTCATCATATATATTTACAACAATGAGAATGGCTGGACAATGGTACAACATCAAAAGAATAATATACTACCTACCTTCTTTTTTTCCTTCCTTTAAGAAAATAAGAACAATGCCTATCTACTCGCCCCTAGAGGAATAACCGATGAGCAAGCTTAACAAATGAACAGAATGGTACACTTCCCTGGAGGACTCTGGAGGATGGTCAGACCCCTTGGAGAGTCATGAGTCACAAGGAGAATATGGTAAGGGCGATATTGTCTCACATCTTACGCCTCCTTGCAGTGGTATCATAACGACTGCCGTCGTCTAGCTTGGCTATGAGTGATGAAATCATCTAGCAATATTAGAACCAAAAGGTCTCTCCTTGATCAATCCACTGAACAAAATGCTCCGATAACCCCTGAGCCTGAATCTCTGCAGCATGATCTTCCTGGAAGTTTCAAATGAAATAACTAATTAAGTTTGCTGCTTGAATTATACTTCTTCAGATCTATTTCCATTCTATGTGATAAAAATTCTCCGAAACTGAACCTCTTCCTAACTCAATTCTAGCAGGAACTCCTTTCAGGTGAAAGAGAACCACACTGATACCCCAGAACAAGGAAGTCATCATGATGATGAGTTTTTTTTTTGTGTGTGCGTGCGTGTGTGTGGAATGTTAATTTGTGGTTAAGGCCTTAAGGGGGCAAGAATTTAAGGAAAGGAACACCTAAAAGAAAAATTAAAAGTGCTAGGCCAATAAAGAACCAGGAACCTGACAGTTCCTTGGCTTGCGTCAAGGGATTACGCCATATAAAAAAGGTTGAGGTTTCTGAACCGTAATTGCAATGCACATAAACAGGAAATGAACAGTTGAGTTGTTGAATGCACTAACCGTTCTCCTAGAGGATACACCAGCAGAAACACTATCGGCTGAAGCATTCACATCAGGAGTACTTATGGTTGTTGGCCTGTTCAGACACAATGTACAACATAAATGTAGTGAGAAAGGAAAGAAGCATTCATCTTGAATGTGCAGTATCAATGAGCAGTGTCGTGGATATATCACATTATCACTAGATTGGGGGATCGAAGAATACATGGCAAAGATTGCAGTGTCAAGTTTGTGTATGAACATAGAAGTCCAGTATAAACAAGGGATCTATAGGTTTATATTTAAACAATCATTTTCGCAAAGCCACGTGCCAAGTTTGTCTTTTTTAAACAAAAAAAAGTAGTGGTTGTTAGGATAACGGAAAGCAAGGTATATGGTTGAATCACCTTTCGTTGTCTGAAGATGAAAGCCAGTCAATGTCCAGGAAATTTGAATCTCCAGAACCATTGCAGTAATCAAGTTCACAGCTTACATGCTTAACATGAGGTTCTGTGGGAGTATACCTAAAGTATTTTTCAAGAGAGAACAGAGATCAATATGCTAGTGCCAAATATTGTTCTGAGGAACACCACACCTAAATAATTTAGTGTGAGTTGCTATCTATTAGCAGAATAAGGACAAGATTGAGTCTGATTTTGAAGAACAGAAACCAACCTTGATTTTGACACTGTAACTGTATTATCAGGTGCTGATGAAATTTCGTTTATTGCATCAGAAGAACTGTTTGGAGATTGAAGCTCACTTTTAGAATCAATAAATGATGACTTTAACATTCCATTTCGACCATTGCTGGACATGGATGCGTTGCTTTTCCGAAGAATGCTGCCATCTGACCTTGCCCTTTTCATCAATTTACTGTGATAAATATATTTGTCAGATAATTCATAAAATTTTGTTATTTTGCAAAACAAATGCGCAAATAAAGTAAACAAAGAAACAAAAAACCACGAAATGGAGATGGCCCCTTATCTTGCCCTTCATCCTTTACTGCGGAACACCAAGAAATCAGAATAGCATGTACAGCATTCCAAATTTAAATACGTTATGGAAACTTAGCAAGAATATTTCATTTCCATAACAAGAATATTTCACGTTTACATTTGACGATTGAGGAAGGGAGACCAAAATCCCCCCAGATAGTGTAGGGTTGGAGCCTATAACCTATTGATGTGGAACTTCTTTGGGGTCTCATGTAAACTACTGGACCCTTTTTTCTGCCTTCCTGGTTCCCAATGCCAGTAGCATCAACAGTATATCGTAAGACAGTGGCTATCAGTATTCAGACCTGGCCTGGCCATTAATCCAGACAAGGGCTCAGGTCACTGACCGGTCAGAGAGCATTGGGTCACAGTTAGAACATTTTGTATTAAGATTTCAATGTACTTATCAGAAAATACTTTAAATTCGTCAAGGCAAAATTAGCCATAATATCACAGAAGATAAGTCAATGACATCATGGGCTCGAAGATCTATGCAAGAATATAGCACTGCAGTACAATTGCATCACCTTAAGATCTCAAACACGTCATTCTAGCTGACAAGTCTTAAGAAAAGTTAGCAGCTTGTACTAGATGATGATTCAAGGCATGCAGAAAACAATGATAAATATTGAAGACAAGCTCACAAGCCAGCCAATCCACAACACTGTATTGTTTAAGTTTGCAGCCCACGATGGTCAGCTGCCAAGCAGCTTCTACCACATAGCTTGTGCCAGACTGCCAGGATGGAGGATCAATGTCCTATAGACAAAAGCAGATGTGATGGGAGGCATTTTGGAGCAGAGGAGGGAATGGCAAGATGACGGTGATTTTTTTACATCAAACCTGCCAAAGATGCCTTATGGCTTTGTCTTTACATTTCAAGGGTCTATTAGCATCACGGATAAAAACCCAGCTAATCACATGAAATAGTCAGGTCAAACTTTTCTGTGAGCCCACTTGTGTCTTTGGTTTTCAAACTGTGCCCAGGCACCGAGCCAAATATAGCTTCTTGGTCCTGACTTTTCCAGTTCACCTGCTGGGCGGGATGGCTGGGTCTGATAATTACAATACATCTAGACACTAACGTGTGGCTTAAAAGATGGAATGCATAGCTCACATTGGAACCAAAGCGAGGCTGTCACAAACTCACAATGTCGCATTGCTCATGTAGTTCAAATGATAAGAAAAAGCTTCGGGTTACATGGTCATAATTAACCACACATGTTCGAGTGTAGTAATTTTACCTTGCATTCTCATCAAGGACACCCTCCCCAGCAACAGGTTCTAACTCCCAAAGTGCAGGTTCACCTTCACATGGCTGGAAGTATCCTAAAAATCTAGAAATTTAAGAAGGTAAAAGCACCAAGTAATAAAAACTTAGTACATAATAATTCCCTATTTAAACTTTAGAGGGCATAAAGATATGTACAGTGAACAGTGAGCTTGATTAAAACGTACAAGTTTATTGCTGCTTGTTTGTAAGCATCCATATATGCATTACTGTAGTATCTTTGCAGTGTCCTGAAGAACTCCTGCGACTGGATAGCGAACTTTAAGTGTCCTCTCTTTGCAGAGAATATCTATACCATAAAATAACACAGTTAGTTCATGAAATACATTATAATTGAATAGCTCAACAAGAAAATATAATAAAGATATTATGTGAGAAAATTAAGGTGTTATTTATAGACTATAGTCCTGTACTCCTGTTCCAATCAGTTTACAATATTAACTGAATGGAGATCTCAACAGTCAAAATAATACTTCCTCCGTCCCAAAATGTAGCTACCTAGTACTAGATGTGGCATTACCTAGTCCTACGAATCTGGACAGTCCAGATTCGTAGTACTAGGTAATGCCACATCTAGTACTATCCGGTCAAATAATTGAAGCGAGATTTTCTAACTTGACGTTTGTTTCTTGTACGACCAATGAAAACAATGTTTTTCACAATCTAGATGTTTCTTCAAATCTTTTTTATGAGACAAGCTTAAATCCATTGATAAAAGATTGTGGTCGTAACCTTAGGGTACAAGTAAAGATGCCACATCCTTACTTGTCAACAAAATAACAATACGTGTTGAATAAAAAAAAAAGAGTAATAATTGTACTCGTATGCAGAAATAGAAGAGGGAAAGAAAAGATTACAAGTGGCTGCAAAGAAAAATGAATAAAAAGTAAGCCTGCAGTACTGATTTGAGGTAGCGGAAAACAAAAAAAAAAATTATGAATTCAAATCAGTCGCTATTTGACCACAGTTAATTTGTTTTCACCCTAGCCAGCCACGATATGGCATCAAGACACTCCAACAGAATATACCTGGACACAGTCTATATTCTTCATCCCTTTCCTCAGAAAGGATATACACAGCTCCTTCACCCTAAGAATAGCTAGCACATGTTGCACATATATGAGATTGGCCCAAAACATGTGCGTGTATTTGCACATGCGGTTGTTTTTGTGCACATGATTTTTTGATGGCACACATGACTCAGTACATCTATATTTAACAGAACTCTTTAGAACAGCTGTAACGTGCACACAATAGTATTTAGGGTGTGTTCGTCTCTCACTTTTTGCAATATCTATTCACACGTTTTACACGTGCACGCTTCCTGAATCATTAAACGGAGTGTTCATTAAAAAAATCATATAGGAAAGTTATTTAAAAAAATCATATTAATCCATTTTAAAAACAAACTAGCTAACACTTAATTAATGCTAATAAAGTACTCTGTTTTGCGTGCACGATGAATTAGTTCCCAACTCCACAAGCCGAATACAGATCCGAGCCCTGCAATTGCAGCACCACGTCTCCTCTGGTTAGGTTGACCTCGCCAAGAAGGCTAATCCCCGTATGAGAATCGAAGAACACAAGTAAGAACAACGTAGATTGATTGCTGCTCAATTTGTAGATGACTGATTAAAATCACAAAGTTGGAGTCGCACAAACCGAACTAGTGGTGAAACTGCAATGGCAGAAATAATCTAAGTTTCGTTCTTAGAAAAAATCAACTTCTGGCTACGAATTTAGATATAGGGTATGTCTAGCTTAGAGGCTAGAACTTTGTTTTGTATGGGACGAAGGGTGTATGTTTTTATTATATATGCAACATACAACGCTATAACAATACCAGTACAATTTTTTTTTAGCATCGATAGTTTCACGTAAGCAAGAAGAGTGATGTAGGAAATAAAATTCTAGCAATGAAAGTGCTTACCAAAACGGGAAACCCAAATGATAATATTGGTTAGTATGTTTAGTGGCAAAAAAGATTTGATGAGGTAAGTAAGGTATAGGCTAGATGAGGTGGCCCCATGTGATTTGATTAACAGCTTATAAGCATGCGGTGGCGGTGACATTTGTTATGGCTACGTCTGTGAGCATATACGCTTGTGTTGGCTACTTGCTTGTTGTCTTGCTTGCCTGATTGTTTTGTCAAGGGGTACACACTGTTGTTCTGAGGGGGGTGCACCTATGGTGGATATGGGCTAATTACAGGTTAAAAGTTTTTCTGAACCGGGTGCAAGGAACCCCCTCCATCAATGTAACTTCGCCCCTGCTGTGAACGGTAAGAGCAAGTTTAATAGTATAGCCAACTACTAGCTCTAATTTATCTATAGCCAATCTAATAGCTCATCCATACAATAGTTACATACTACACTATTGATACTTGGTCCCGTCTGTCATACACACACTGCGTCTTGGAGTCTATGCTACAGCTGGCTACAAATCTGTAGCCCGCTGCTCTTCTCTCTCCTTATTTATCTCCTTAAAATATGTGTACATCTGGCTTATAGCTTGCTATTGTACCTGTTCTAAGAGAATTCATTTAGCGGCTAGTAGCAGTAGCTAAAGTTTTCACTGTTTCATTTACTCCCTATGGGGTGTGTAGTCTCGTGCGTTCTATTCTATCGCAGTTTAATTATCACAGAGTTCTTGAGTTCTTTCCAAAATAATCATCATCTAACAAGTGCATATTTATTTATTTATTTATGTAAAGAGCAAATGAGTATCAGTGAACGCTACACGCAACCAACCAAAATTAATTCTTATAGGTACAATTACATGCAATATTTAAACCTTGATGCAATCCACGGGATACAAATCAACGTATTACCTTAACAGATGAGAATTAACTACAGAATGATGAAGGTTTAGTTGTCAATGGTCTCTACGCTATTTGTTTAGGTGATGATCAAAATATAGAATGGATGGATTGTCAATTTAGAATTAGTACTCTAATTCCTACACATATCTACCATTCATCATTACAGAGCATTTTAGAATTAATCTTAATTAGTTCACACATATCTAACCATTCAACAAAATATATCGTATAGTAGAGTTACAGTTTTCTATATTGTTTAAGTTTAAGGTTAAGATTTTACCTTAATTTCCGTTAGCATGATTTTCAAACTATTATACGGTGTGTTCCGTGTGAAAACTTTCTATATAGAAATTGCTTTAAAATATCAAATATATCTATTTCTAGAGTTGAACAAACTATTTTATCCATTTATAGAATTATATATGCTTTATACAAGTACATAAGAACAGTATCTTTCATGAATGCTTGCTTCTGATTATTTTATCTTTTCAACGTCAGCAGATGGAGCGGGCGCCGGCCACCTGAGTTCCAGGAGAAAGAAGCAATGGAAACCAATTGTATTTGACTGGGTGATTATGTTGACAAGATTTTTGCTGTGTAGTCCTTTTCAAAATGTCAAAATGTATGACGTCGTTGATTTTTTTAAAACGTTTGACCATTCATCTTATTTAAAAATTTAGTATAAGTATATAAAAGTATAAGTTAAGATTATATTTTATTTAAAACAAATCACAAAAAAATAAATAGTATTTTTAAAAAAATAAATAGACAAATAGTCAAACGTTATGCAAAAAGTCAACGAAACCATACATTTTGAAATTGAGGAAGTATCACAGTTACATACATTTTGAAATTGAGGAAGAATCACAGTTGACATACCACGCTTTTTTTTTTTTTTTGAAAAAAGGGCAAAAGCTTTGTCACTTTTTATATTGATAGAGAAGGAATAAAAACAGGCCACAACAAAGACGCAAAGTATTTACAGGGTCTGGGAAAGGAGCCGCTTTAAAAAGCCTACTCTCCTGTTGGGACAATCTCTGTGAGCTTTGCAGCTCCCGTCGAGATCCAGGTGCACGCCTCCTCTTTAATTTTGGCGATGATGGTAGCAAGCATGGAAGCTCGCTATCTGAAGATTCTGGCGTTTCTCTCGCACCAAAGTTCCCAGGCTATTAGCATGATCAACGATTTGAGGGCCTTTCTAGGTCAGTTTGCCGAGTGTGAGATTTTGTGCCACCAATCTTCAACCGTTGCGCAATCTCCCCATTCTTGTAGATGCAGATTGATCCCTGTCCAGCTTTGCACTTGGGCCTAGATTCGCTTGGACAACCTATAGTTTGCTAGTAGGTGTAGCGCTGACTCCGGCACGAAGCGGCAGAGCGGGCACACACGTTGATTAGCCCACCCTCTCTTTTGCAGCCTATCGGCCGTCCAAATCCTATTTTGGATTATAAGCCAGGAGAAGAACTTGCACTTAGGTGGGGCTCAACACTTCCAGATGGTCTGGTTGTAAATCGTTTGGGTCGCTCCGATGAATTGGACTCTATAGGCCGAGCTGGAAGAGTAGACACCATTTGTCGTAAGCCTCCAGATGATGGTGTCCTTCTGCTCATGTTGGAGGGTGACTTGTTGTATGGAAGTTCAGAGGTTGACGTATTGCCGTAGGTGGTCCGCTCTGTTAGCCTAAGGAGGTTAATGTCGTGGATCCAAGCGTTTAGGGTGAGAGCATCATACACCGTCCTTGTTTTCTGTTTGGAGGCCGCGTAAATTACTGGGGCGATATCTTTGGGCATTTTGTTTTCCAACCAGTGGGAGTGCCAGAAGCTAGCCGTTTTCCCATCTCCTAGTGTGTTTGTCGTCGCAGCCGCAAAAAGCTTTCTATCCAAATGATCACAAGGGAGGGCCGTGCCGTTCCATGGTTTGTGCGGTTCTATCCATTCATACCACAACCACCTCAATCTTAGAGCTCTGGCAAACCGTTCCATATCAAGTACCCCGAGGCCACCGAGCTCCTTTAGTCTGCACATTTTGTCCCAATTAACCTTGCATTTACCACCTGAGATGTCCTCTCTCCTCCCGCCCAAAGAAATTTCCGCCTCATCTTATTGATAGAGTGGAGGGTGTCGTCTGCCACTTTGATGGCTGTTAGGTGGTAGATAGTCTGTGCTGTGAGGACCAATTTAGTTAGGGTTGTTCTTCCTGTCGTTGTCATCAGCCTGCCCTACGGGTGCCAGTCTGGTTGCACTTGTCCAACAGCGGTTGAATGTGGACCTTTTTGAGCTTGGAAATAGCAAGCGGCAGGCCGAGGTACTTCATTGGGAAGCCTGTAACATTTGCGGGGAAGACCCGTGTGATCTCTTGTAGATCGATATTCCCGCAGCGGATGGGCGCGATCTAACTCTTGTTCATATTTGTTCGAAGTCCTGTCGCCTCCCCCAAAGAGCTGAAGAATCTGCGCCAGATGCGTCATATCCATAACAGTCAGCCGGACAAACATAGCAGCATCATCTGCATAGAGAGAGGTGCGTAGGCTTGCGGTCCTTCCGTTTAGCTGCTTGAGGAAACCGAGAGCGGCGGCCTTTTCCAACACATCGTGTAGGGGGTCGATGGCTAGAATGAAGAGGAGAGGGGAGAGCGGATCCCCTTGACGAAGACCCCCTACCGTGCTTGATTGGTATGCCTGGGATTAAGGACACTTGTTGAAGAGGTTCGCAGGATGTTGGCAACCCAATCCGTCCACCTCGCAGGAAAGCCTCTTCTACGCAATAGCTCGAGGAGGTTATCCCATCTAACTGTGTCAAAAGTCTTCGCGATGTCAAGTTTAAGAAGGATAGTAGGCGTGTTCGTTTGATGGAACCTTCGAGCCACGTTGCGGACATAAATGAAGTTGTCGTGAATACTCCTCTTCTTGATGAAGGCGCTCTGAGCACGGCTGACAATGGGAGCACGGCTGACTGTAGTGCGCACATTGCGAAGCCATACACGGAAAGCATTTAGATAAGGAGGAAATGGGATTAGTTATTGAAGGATTTGATGAGGAGTGACGGGTTGAATTAATGGTGGCCCCACCCTGGCGTTCCGTCCGATATTCTGCGTTGTATCTGGACGCTCGATACGAAGCATTTTCCCATCTCCTCACCTTCTTCTTCATCTCGCTCGCCACTTCCTGTGCCCGACTCCACTCGAGCAGAGGAGAGAGAGAGGGGGATGGGAGGGAGAAGGAGAGGGTTTGGGCTCCCATCCATAGGTGCCATGGTGAGGGTTGGTTTGGCTACGGATTACACTAGTCTATAGTTATCAGCCGTTGGATCAAGAAACTACTCATCTATCTAATTTTATCATTGATTACTCATCCATTCACCTCCCTTTAGCTAAAAAAAAAAGAGATTTGGAGGGAGAGACGTCACTTCAAATATTTTTTTAAGAAATTATGAGCGTGTTGGAGATTGATTACGGGACCTGGGGTTGAAACCACACACCCTTTGTCACTGCACTATCAAGTGCATCTCATTCACCACCCTGTAGCTCATTGTTATCCATTTTGCACATAACAATATATTTTTCTCTCCCAAGTCCTCAAAGATAATGCTAACTTATCTGAAAGGGTCACTTAGGCCTTAGGGGGGAGGGAAATAGGCTAATCAAAATGATAAAGCGGAAGCTAAAACTTGAAACTGAGTCAGATAGTCTGATCCACAGACGGACTATCCGATATATCAGATAGTCCGAAGATGGATCAAACTGTCTGATACTCAGAGTCACAAGCAACAACCTATAGATCTGCTGCACAAGCTAGAGTATAGCAACCAGCAAAGAGCTATATTGGCACAACTAGGCAAAGTAGAAGAGGAGAGGGAAGAGTGAGTGTCACCGAGATCTCCTGCCGAAGTATTTCCCGGAATTCAAATCCTTGAGGGGATTCTATTCTCCGTTGAGGAGCTCACAAAGAGCCAGGTCTTTGCTAACCCTTTCCTCAAGAGGTTGCACAAAGCACTCCTCCTTCGGGGCTTTGGCTCATAGCAGAGGCGTGGCGTCTCTACCAGGGATGCGCCTCCCCGCACTTCTCAGCTCCTTTTCGTCGAGCCATGGTCAGTGGCCAGCGACGCAGCGTCGGTGCCTGCAGCACGCACTGTCATTCCTATTCTGCCGGCACCGCTCTCTTCCCGCGATAGGGCCTATTCTGCATCCGCCACCTATTCCCAGTAGTAGATGTGTTTGTTTCTTGTCGAATGTAGGATCGATGTTCTTGGTTGATCCTTTATGAATAATTTGAATGAACTTTGGGTCTCTTTCAACCGTAGGAATAAAAATAAAAAAACAAAGTAACAGGAAAAACGTAGGTTTCTTATAGGAATACAAGTGTAAAATAGAGGATTGCCAAAAGTAGGAAAAACACAGGAATGACTGTTTGATTGAACAGTAGGAAAAACACAGGAATAAAGAAAGATAGACTCAAAAGAAAGTTTCCAAGATGTTGAAGCGGTCGGGGGCTGGGTGGAATAGAACTGCAACGACGGCGGAAGAGGGCGACAGCCAAGGCGCGACGGACGCGGATCCAGTCAACGGCGACGTCGGTCATGGCAGGCAAGAGCG